>PVKP010016651.1:0-47755 GCA_004027715.1 Plecturocebus donacophilus
ACACTTGAGGTCACAAGTTCGAGACCAGCCTAGCCAACATGGTGAAACCCCATCTCTACCAAAAGTACAAAAATTAGCTGGGCATGGTGGCGCATGCCTGTAACCCCAGCTTCTTGGGAGGCTGAGGCACAAGAATCACTTGAGCCCGGGAGGCGGAGGTTGCAGTGAGCCGAGATCCGCCACTCCCCTCCAGCCACTGTCCTCCAGCCTGAACAACAGAGCCAGATCCCATCTCAAGACAAAAACAAACAAAAAAACAAATCGGATCATAACAAATTTAGGTTGATAAAACTTTCATGAAGGTGAGGTAAACACAGAGATCGTTCACTGGAGGGTGCAGTGAAATCAGGCCTGTAAATATTTAATGACAAGAAAGGGAAAAAAAGCAAGTGTCGTTGAGTGTCGTGCGTAGGGTTCTGTCTGAATGTGAAAAGGGACTATATCCATCATGTTCTCAGCATGCTGCAAAAGAGGCCTCCAGCGACTGGAGGCAACTGACTTCTTGAAAGGAGGTCATCTTTCAAACAAGGCAAGATCGTCATCTGCACGTATTTATGTTAGCTCTCCCGCACAGGGTCTCACACAGCAGAAGCACTCAGTAAATACTGAGTTTTGAAATTCAATAACTTCATATTTCTAAGCATTGGAGTTAGTCTCTGCTTTATTCCCTAATAGTAAACACATCTGTTTTTGGGATGTGTAGCTAAAATTAGCAGTGGTAGAGTTGACTGAATGGCCCTTACAGTTACTAGAACTATTTCTGTAGCAGTGTCCCGAGAGAGAAGTCCCACGCATCTGCAGATGACTCAGGATTTCATTCTCTTCCCATGTGGTAGATTTGGGGATTTGTCACATTCTCCTTCAGCTGCTGCTGCTTCTTATAAATTTTACATGCAACAGAAAGGGCAGTCTCACTGTGTCACCCAGGCTGGTCTTGAACTTCTGGCCTCATTTAGCCTCCCAAAGTGCTGGGATTACAGGCACCACACCTAGCTGTTCAGCTTCTTCTGTTACTTGAAATAAGTTAAGGTCCTTTGTTAGTTTTATAATTCCTGAGCCAAGCACTATGGCTCATTCCTGTAATCCCAGCACTTTGGGAGGTCAAGGCAGGCGGCTCACTTGACGTCAGGAGTTCGAGACCAGCCTGGCCAACATGGTGAAACGCTGTCTCTACTAAAAATACAAAATTTTGCCAGGCATGGTGGTGCACACCTATAATCCCAGCTACTTGGGAGGCTGAGGTGAGAGAATACTTCCAACCTGGAAGGCAGAGGTTGCAGTGAGCCAAGATAGCGCCATTGCACTGCAGCCTGGGTGACAGAGCAGACTCCATCTCAAAAAGAAAAGAAAAGAAAAGATAGTTTCATAATTCCTGAATTTAGAATCAGAAGGCGTAATATTACTGATTACATTGAAAAACTGCTGTTGGGGCTATTTATCCCTTGAAAGAACACTTTAGACATGTTACAGGCATGTGTTCCAGATCACATTTTTCATGGACCACCATATTATTTTGTTTAGTTTTAATTATAATTATTTTCTCTTCTAATTTTCTCCTTTGTAAAAGTTGAAGTAAGTGGCCTGTTAGCATAGTAGTTAAAGTATAAGGCCTGCAACTGCAAGGTTGCTGGTTCAGATCCTCAGTGGAGCCAGTCTTAAATTAAAAATCGAAATATTCTTTATATATAGTCAAATACACAGATGTTAAATGTCCAATTTTATGAGTTTTGACAAATGCACAAGTCCTTGAAACCCACATTGCTATCAGAATACAACTCTTAATTTTTGTTTTATTATTTTAAAATTTATATTGTATTTTTATTATTATTTTTTTTCTGTAGAGATGAGGTCTTGCTATGTTGCCTAGGCTGGTCTTGAACTCTTGGCGTCAAGTGGTCCACCTGCCTCAGCCTCCCAGTGTGCTAGTATTACAAGGCATTATCCACTGCTCCCAGCTGTCTCTTAATTTTTGAATCGACTAGTTTCAAAACTTGTCATTCTAAGAGTCGGCTTGCTCCTGAACCCTGGGAGGTCAGGGGTCAGCCATCTCTTGTTCATGGCTGCCTCTGCAGCACCAAACACTGTGCCTAGCACCTATTTTGCACGTGATAGTTACAATGTATATGATAGATATTAAGTGAGTAAGTAGATGAGAAGTAATTCTGCCATCACTTTATTTACATAGCATTGTCAACTCATAGCTCTGGCTTACCCCGTGGTTTTCCAAAATCTTTCATGATCTTCAATTAATCAGCTCTTTCTCTGTATGCATCATGTGTGAGTAATAGTTATGCAGACTAACAGGTTCGCACATTTTAATAGAAACAAGTCAACCTGCAGGCACGGTTTATATTTACGCAGTCTTTATTTTCAGCCTTCTGATTGCAGTAGTCATGCTTTTTCAGATAAATAATTTTTAAAGTTCTATTTGGCAATTGATTACTCATGAGTAGGTGGAAATATGACCAGGTCTGACCAGGCATATGTGTCTGTTGCATGCTTTCTCTGACTTCCTCAAGCTCTAAATATAGTTACAGTCTCTGTACAGTTGGTAGGATTACCCACAGTGACATTAATTTTGTAACTGTGTATCAGAATGCTTCTAAAATAACCAGCTCCCTAATGGGTGGGGCTTAGCAAAAGCCAACTTGACTGAAGTTCTCACACTGTCACATTTTTATTTCGTTGTAGGTCATCACTCCCCAGAATGGACGTTACCAAATAGATTCCGACGTCCTCCTGATCCCTTGGAAACTGACTTATAGGAATATTGGTTCTGATTTTATTCCTCGGGGAGCCTTTGGAAAGGTATACTTGGCACAAGATATAAAGACAAAGAAAAGAATGGCGTGTAAACTGGTATGTGCTTTCTAACTAGATAACCCACACTGTGTCTTTGGCATTCTGGCTTTTGTTTGTCCATTTGCATTAACCAAAGGTTTTTATCCTTTGATTGGATCTTATCCCAGGGTGCACTGCCTCAAAGCATTTGTTGTTCTGGATTTGTGGGCTACCTGGGGCGATTCAGCCCCGAAATCTTTCTTTAGGTACATAGTTGATTTTTATCTATATGATTAAAAGGAAAGTGCTGGTTTTTTAAGCACTGATTTGGATAAATAACATCATCATTCTTGGAAAGAAGTAGAGAAGAGCCATCCTGAAAAGTAGGAGCAATTCTGTGTGCTTTTCCTTTCATTCCACCTGCTGCGGAGCTGGCCAGGTAGAGGCAGAAACTGGGAAAGAGTAGCCTTCTCAGGAAGGCAGATTAAAGGGCTGAATTTGAATACATCAGTGATTGGAAAGGCCCTATCCTGTTTTTTTTTTTTTAGGTGGAGTCTTGCTCTGTTGTCCAGGCTGGAGTGCAGTGGCAAGGTCTTGACTCACTGCAACCTCTACCTCCTGGGTTCAAGAGATTCTCCTGCCTCAGCCTCCTGAGTAGCTGGGATTACAGGCACCCACCCCTATGCCTGACTAATTTTTTGTATTTTTAGTAGAGATGAGGTTTCACCATGTTGGCCAGGCTGGTCTCGAACTCCTGACCTCAAGGGATCCACCCACCTGGGCCTTCCAAAGTGATGGGATTAGAGGTGTGAACCACCACGCCAGGCCCCTATCCCTTCTTATTAAACAATAACTGCCAAGATGCCACTACTTTGGAAAACTGTATCTACCGAAGTTGAGCATTCACACCACTATGACTCAACAGTTCCTCTCCGGTAGGTGCATTCACTCCACAGAGACCTGCCCACGTGGCCACCAAAAACTAAAAGCTAAGTGCTGGCATGTTCATATCGACACTATTTGTAAGGGTCCCAAACTGGAAACTTTCCAGATGCTGAAATGGGGTATATTTACACAATGAAATACTGGATAGCAAAGAGAATAAATGATTTACAACTATAATAATGTGGATTAATGTCATAACCATTATGTTGAGCCCAAATAGCCAGACACAAAATGAGATCTACTGTATGAGATTCCCTTTATATAAAGAACTAAAACAGGCAAAACAAATCCATGTTACTGGATGTCATCATGGTGAGTACCTACCCTTGGAGAGTAGTGACTGGAAGAGGCCAAGAGGGGCTTCTTGAGTGCTAGTAGACATCTGTTTTTGTTTGTTGTTTGTTTGTTTGAGACAGAGGCTTGCTCTGTCACCCAGGGTGGAGTGCAGTGGCGCCATCTCGTCTCACTGCAACCTCGGCCTCCTGGGTTCAAGTGATTCTCCTGCCTCAGCCTCCCAAGTAGCTGGGACTACAGGCAATCGCCACCATGCCCAGCTAATTGTATTTTAGTAGAGACGAAGTTTTACCATGTTGGCCAGGCTGGTCTGGAACTCCTGACTCCAAGTGATCCATCTGCCTCAACCTCCCAAAGTGCTGGGATTACCGGCATGAGCCACCGTGCCCAGCCTGACATCTGGTTTTTCATTTTGATTTAGATGGAGGTTACATTTGTATATGCAGTTGATAATTCATTGAGTTGGACCCATCATTTTTACACTTTTTTGTATGTCTGTTTTGCTTTAATTATTTTTTTAAAAGTACAATAAAATAAAATACACTCATTTTTGATTTAACAAAAAATAAAATACACAATTAATATTACGTCCTGGTTTCTCTCATAGTAATAAGAGAGTAGCTGGGATTACAGGTGTGCACCACCAACACCTGGCTTATTTTTTGTATCTTTTGTAGAAACAGGGCTTCAACATGTTGGCCAGGCTGGTCTCAAACTCCTGGCTTCAAGTTGGCTCCCAACGTGCTGGGATTACAGGCGTGAGCAACTGTGCATGGCCCCAGTGCTTATTTTAAATACATTGCTATAGCAGAATATGAACTGGGGCAACAAACACTTCATATCATCTCACAATAAACTGAAATATTGAAAAAACAACCTAAAATCTAGGTACCGTAGATACTGCTGTCTAACAGGTGGGAAACTATCTCTTTTGTGATTCATTCACAATTTTAAAATCTTGGATGGATTTCCGACCTCTAAATGAAAATAATAACTCATTATTTTGGTTTTTATTTTCTTGTTCTGAATTTTATACTTAAAGCTGACTGACGTAGATAAAGGCAGGTCTGAGGTGAACATTACAGTAACTGGGCAGTCCATTTTCATACAGGGCGGACTATTCTTGAGGGCATTTATTTGCCTTTTGTTTTTTGCGTTGACCTGTATTATATATTTTTAAGATGACTTTGGGGTTAAGAATCTCGCTCATATTGCTGTGTTCTAGATCCCAGTAGATCAATTTAAGCCATCTGATGTGGAAATCCAGGCGTGCTTCCGGCACGAGAACATCGCTGAGTTGTACGGCGCAGTCCTGTGGGGTGAAACCGTCCATCTCTTTATGGAAGCAGGCGAGGGAGGGTCTGTTCTGGAGAAACTGGAGAGCTGTGGACCAATGAGAGAATTTGAAATTATTTGGGTGACAAAGCATGTTCTCAAGGGACTTGATTTTCTACATTCAAAGAAAGTGATCCATCATGATATTAAACGTAAGTATCTTTGGACATGGCTCAAAGAGACTAGTTATTCAGGAGACAGACAAGCTCCTTCCTATAATCTGAAGACCCTCCATGGGTGGGGGGTGGACAGCTCTCTCAGAGCACCATCCATCTTCCTTCTCCAGAGACGTACCTTAGAATCATGCGAGGTTGCTAGAGCTTTCAAAGTCATAAGGGAAGATGGCTTTCAACAGTTACTGAAAGGTTATAGTTACATACCTATTAGGTACTGTCCTGTTAAAAAGGCTTTTAAAATAGCAATTTAGGGTCGGCGCGGTGGCTCACGCCTGTAATCTCAGCACTGGGAGGCTGAGGCGGGTGGATCACCTGAGGTCAGGAGTTGGAGGCCAGCCTGGCCAACTGGTGACACTCCATCTCTACTAAAAATACAACAACAACAAAAAATTAGCTGGGTGTGGTGGCAGATGCCTTTAATCCCAGCGACTTGGGGAGCTGAGGCTGGAGAATCATTTGAATCTGGGAGGCAGAGGTTGCGGTGAGCCAAGATCACGCCATTGCACTCCAGCCTGGGTGACAAGAGCAAACTCTGTTTCAAAAAAAAAAAAAGAAAAGAAAAAGAAACAAAAAATAGCAATTTACTTAAAAATTTTTTGAGAAACAAATCCCTTTTTCATTTTGTATATCAATGGAACAATAATCCATTAAACACACTTTCACTAACTGTTTTCTAGGAGTCGGATATGATGAGGAAATAGGCAAGAGAGCCATGTAACCATTAATAGCCAGTACTAAATTAGAGTGGCACAACTTTTACTGGGGGAAAAAGAAAATGGGTATTTGACTTTTCTGTTTGAGAAAACTGGCTTGACAACAGTATGCTTATATCTCGGAGTTTGAAACTCAAGTTCTTAAACATTATTAAGGCCTATAATCATTCACACCACATTGACTGAATTCTTGATGGATCTGAAGTGATTATAACCTAAACTCTGAAATTCATTCTCCTCTTTTGAATATAATACAGCCGTCTCACTAGAGGAAGCATTTCAGTCTTTTCTGCTTTGAGATTCATTATTGTTTTAGATAATGTTTTCATTTGACTTATGACTATATAAGACATTTTATCTTAAGAAAATTTCCTCTCATTTTAGCTAGCAACATTGTTTTCATGTCCACAAAAGCTGTTTTGGTGGATTTTGGACTAAGTGTTCAAATGACTGAAGATGTCTATTTTCCCAAGGACCTCCGAGGAACAGAGGTAATTATATTCACATGAAAATCATTACTGTTTTATTAAGAGTAAAAAGGAAAATGTGTTCTAGACTTACCATGGAAAAGAAGGACAAAGAAGGGGAAGAAAACCATTACATTCAATCATTATTATCCTTGGAACACATTTAACGAACACTTACTTGCTGTATGCCAAGTACTAAGTTTAGCACTTGATTTTTCATTTTGTTTTTTGCTGTGTTATTTAAAATACGTAATAGTATTTATAATATAATATGCATCTTGATATACATAATATAGAACTTTTGTAAGCAAAGTAATGTCAAAATAGATGGTATTGGCCAGGTGTGGTGGCTCATGCCTATAATCCCAGTACTTTCGGAGGCTGAGGTGGGAGGATCAGTTGAGTCCAGGACTTTGAGACCAGCTTTGGAATCAGAGCAAGACTCCATCTCTATAATAAAATTGGTTTGGTATGGTGGTATATGCCTGTAGTCCCAACTAGTTGGAAGACTGAAGCAGGAAGGAGGATTGCTTGAGCACAGAAGTTCAAGGCTGCAGTGAGCCATGGGCACTCCAGCCTGGGTGACAGAGTGAGACCTTGTTTCCAAAAAAAAAAGCCCCACAAAATAGATCATATCCACAGTTCAGCTTTATTTTGTGTGGTTTTGGTTTGTTTGTTTTGTTTTTTGAGACAGCATCTTGCCCTGTACAGTGGTCCACGATCTCAGCTCTCTGCAGTCTCTACCTCCTGGTTTCAAGTGCTTCTTACCCTCCCAAGTAGCTGAGATTACAGGCGTGTGCCACCACACCCAGCTAATTTTTTTGTTTTCAATAGGGATGGGGGTTTCACTATGTTAGCCAGGCTGGTCTTGAACTGTTGGCCTCAAGTGATCTGCTCGACTCAGCCTCCCAAAGTGCTAGGACTGTAGGTGCGAACCCTCGTGTCTGGCCCACAGTTCAGCTTTAATAATAATTATAGATTATAGTTAACTTTATAATAAGCTTAGACTTAAAAAGCAGTATGCTATTTAATTCTTACAACAATGCAATTGTTGTAAATGGCTATTATTGTAAGCAGATACTATTGTTATTCTCAATAAAGGAAATAAGTTTGCAGAGATTAAAATGTCCAAAGTCACTCAGTGACAGACCCTGGACTTGAACCCAGTTCTTTCTTTCTTTCTTTTCTTTTTTTTTGAGACAGAGTTTTGCTCTTTGTTGCCCAGGCTGAAGAGCAGTGGCACGATCTCAGCTCACTGCAACCTCTGCCTCCCAGGTTCAAGTGATTCTCCTGCCTCAGCCTCCGAGTAGCTGGGATTATAGGCACCTGCCACCACGCCCGGCTAATCTTTGTACTTTTAGTAAAGACGGGGTTTCCCCATGTTGGCCAGGCTGGTCTTGAACACCTGACCTCAGGTGATCCACCTGCCTTGGCTTTCCAAAGTGCTGGGATTACAGGCTTGGGCCACTGTACCTGGCCTGAACTCAGTTCTTTCTAAGTCTACACCTAACGTCAAACTGCTACATAACTTTTTAAAAATATAATACTATATACATTATTAAAATATATTACTGATATAACTAATATAACTGAGTTTTGGTTAAATGACAGTCTTAATTATCATGGTCATCCGTATTTATGAGGACTCTAAAAACCTCTCTTTGAGCCTAGGAATCCTATAATAAACCTCAAGTAGTGAGCATAAATGTATCTTATTTAAAGATGTAAAATAGTTCTCATGTTTAACTCACCTGTGAAGCCAAAAACAACACAGAAAAGCCTTTCTTTGCCGACTCTAAATGAGATTCTGAAAAATACATTCACGATCTTTCAAATAATATATGTTACATTCACGTCACTAGGCTGACTAATGAATCCAATTAGCAAGTGTCCACTGAGTATCTGCTATGTGGCAGGTTGTTGTGGACAGTGACAAGGAAGCATCAGCCCAGGCAGTGAGGACCATGCCTTAGTGGTACTCCAGTGGTCCCCGCTCTTTGGTGGGAGGACCTACTTTAAATTATCTGAATTGTTAAAAGAGCAACCATTTAGGGAGGGAGGAAGGAAAGAAAAGTCGAAACAGTTTAGTTCACAGTTGATTGTGATGAACACAAGGTGTGATGCAAGCAGGAAGGTAAATGGGTGTAACGGCTGCCTCCGTGGGCCCTCACCACTACGGGGGAAGCTTCACTGCCTGAGCCACTCAGCCCCAGGCCCTTCTCTTTGCTGAAAGTGCCCATAGGAAATAGACAGGCGTTCTTTGGCTGCACCTGTGTGTCAAGGTTACCAGGTCGGTCTTGGTGTTCAATCAGATGACAACCCTTAGTCTAGCTAGTGTACATGTTGCACTGAACTGGGTTGCAGCAACAACAAAATGATCTTCCTTTCAAACCAAGATTCTTCCAGCCTAGGCAACATAGTGAGAACCCATCACTACAAAAATTAAAAAAAATAAAAAACAACTTTTTGTAAAAATTGCGTGATAGTGCATGCCTGTAGTCCAGCTATTCAGGAGGCTGAGGTGGAAGGATTGCTTGAGCCCAGGATGAGGCTGCAGTGAGCCGTGATTACATCTCTGCACCCACAGCCAGGACAACAGAACAAGACCCTGTCCTAAAAAAAACAAAACAAAGCAAAAACCCCAGGATTCTATAAGCCCTTTCTCAACTCTCTCAGAGCCAAGACTCTCCAGGGCAGCAGAAGAAATCCTTGCTTTTGTGGATATTACTGAGGTTATTACTGAAAATACTTGAGAGGATTCTTGATAGCTGTTTTTGAGCAGAATAATATTCAGAAGGGAAAACTTTAGTTTTGTTTTTTTTTAAAGAATGCTGAGTCCCTAGATCTTAAGAATACTTTACCAAAGTGTGAGATCTAATAAGACTTAATGCTTACGATATGTTTTCTTTGGAAAATGTTTCAGCATATTTGGCATTAGTCAGGAGTTCAGATATGTAATATTCCACCACCCTTTTTCCTGGAACCAGTTTGAGAAACAAACTATTTATGGTATTAAAGATGGAAAATACTTTTCCTGGCAATGTGGTGAAGTTGAACATTTTGCAACATTGGAGAAAGAAGTGTTCCTTCTGGGGCTGTCTAGCAGAATGCTTGGATATGAGATAATAACATATTTCACTCCTGAGTAGTATTTGGATCAAGTTATTTTTGGCAAATGCAAATTGCTTTTTATAAAGTGTGAAACTGAGCCTTGGCATTTATAAATATAAACTCTCTTCTAATCAACCTGCATTTACTGTCTGCTTAGTAAATGAACTCTTAGCATGAACTCTACCCTCTTAGCAAATTTTTAAGTACACAATACGCTGTTGTTGACTATAGGTATAATGTTGTGCATTAATTTTTTAACTTTGTGATATACTTAGTAGCAAAGCACACAGGAGTTGAAGTCTGACAATAAGCAAAGTTGTGATGTCACCAATGAAACCCTTTAAGAAGCTTACTTTTACTCTTCCTACTTAAAGAGCCAGGAGATCTAATTAGTCAGTCAACTGTGCAGACTTGCTTGATATTAAAACTTGATCATGTGGTTATTGCACAGTCATAGACAATTTCTGATTTCTGCAGCATAGCTGCAAATGCAAACCCTGGTCACCCCTGTTTGATCTTTCTCTCTAAGCATTCATATTCAGAGCATTCTGTGGTAACCATGTAATACACATACAAGGTTAATCCAGCATATGCAGAATCGATAGTTTTTGAGTCACGCGGCACAAAGAATACATAGCAAATGCAAATTCCCTATGTGAATAACAAATTAGAATTACTTTTAGAACTTGGTCCTTTTTGAAAAGTCCTTCTAAGGCTGCTTGGTTTTACCTTTGTAAGTTAACGTACAGTCATCACACGCACATATACACACACGCACGGTCTTTCCCTTTATAATAAGCATGTTTAGAGCTGAAGGGTTTGATCATTGACTTTAAGGTTTTTCTCTTGCTCCAGCGCCCAGACCTGAGGGTGCAGAACTCCCAGAGAACCCTGTGTTGGCCCCACAGGGGCTGTTTCGTGCCTTCTAATCAGCCAGCCTGCTGAGTGCTTGAACCTCTTACCCTGCTTCTCCCCAATCTGTCTGGTAGTTGGTAGAGCTTGAGGAACAAGTGCTCTGAGCTGGGAAGCTCTGGGTTTCTGCCTGAAGGGCAGCACCAGGCCAACAGGCTTATGGATGCTCCATCCCTGCAGGCTGCCTAGGCGTGCAGTCACGTAGAACCTGCAGAGCCTCTATGCAGAGCCCCTGTGGGCTACGCCAACAGTGAGCACTCGGCCTAATCCTTGCCTTATTGGCGGGGAGGAGGGGGTACAGGAGAGAAGATAGGCATCCTTATGGACAGTTAATAATACCCACTGCATTTCTTTTTGTTTTTTTTTCTTATTTATTTATTTTTGTCTGGGAATAACCTGATGAATATTTTTCTTTTTTATTTCATTGTGGTAAAAACACTTAGCATGAAATCTACCCTCTCAACAAATTTTTAAGTATACAATACAGTAGGCCTGGCGCGGTGGCTCACACCTGTAATCCCAGCACTTTGGGAGGCTGAGGCGGGCGGATCATGAGGTCAGGAGATCAAGACCATCCTGGGCAACGTGGTGAAACCCCGTCTCTACTAAAAATACAAAAAAATTAGCTGGATGTGGTGGCACGTGCCTGTAGTCCCAGCTGCTCGCGAGGCTGAGACAGAAGAATCACTTGAACCTGGGAGGCAGAGGTTGCAGTGAGCCGAGATTGCACCACTGCACTCCAGCCTGGCGACAGAGACTCCATCTCAAAAAACAAAACAAAACAAGTATACAATACAGTATTGTTGACTATAGGTACAATGTTGCGCATGAATTTTTTAACTTTGTGATATACTTAGTGGCAAAACCCTTCCAGAAAGTCCTCTGGCTCTGCTGCAGGGAAAGCTTAGAACCAGAGCTCAGTTTAACCTGTTTGCTGAGGGCAAGAGGAAACCCGCCCGGAAGTGGCTTGGAGGAAGGCGTTGAGCAAGGTGGGGGGAGACTGGGCAGTTTCTCCAGCTTTTGTAAGCTAGTTCTCTACTTACTTACCCTGAAATGCGTTCCAGAAACACTGACCTCCATTCTCTTATTCACGTGGCAGTGTACAAGCTGTTTAAAGCAAAATATTGATAATTGGAATATTAATTACTATATGTCTGCACCAGCCATAAATACAGATCACTGGTCACCAGTGCTTGCTCTATTCTTTTAAAAACTTTTTAAAATTGAATTAGGTAACTAATTAATTTGTAGAGATGGGGGGGTCTCCATCTTTTCCAGGCTGGGCTCAAGCAATCTTCCTGCCTCGGCTTTCCGAAGTGCTGACATTAGAGACCTGTGCCACCACGCCCCCCCCTCTTTCTTTCTTAAATTTAGAAAGAAACGCTTCTTAGAGAAACTGTTCTAAAACCAGCCTTGTTTATTCAGCATGGACTCATGAAACCAAATATAACTTATACAATGTTAATAAGGCTGCATTTAATAGTCACTGGGCTACATGGTAGGTAAAAATAACAGATAGTTCATAAAAATGACTCTTTAGGATCACATTTACAATGTACACTTTATTTTTTTAAGTTTTTCCCTTTCAAGAAATTTGTGTTAATACCCTATAGACTTCTCTCACCTTTTATCACTGCAGATATTTAGAGGATAGGCAATGTAATGACAAACAGATGAAGAAGTCTATTTGTAGCTCATTTAACCATAAAAGGAATTGGCATTTTAATAGAAAATTTAGCTATACCTGATCAGTGGATTGCAGAACTTTGATGAGCTGGAGTCCCAGATGGATTCCTGGTTCCAGGCTCTTTGCCACCCAATCAACCAGGAAAAGGTTTTTCTTTTCTTTTGTTGTTGTTTTTTTTTGAGACAGAGTCTTACTCTGTCTCCCAGGCAGGAGTGCAGTATCGTGATCTCAGCTCGCTGCAGCCTCCACCTCCCAAGCTCAAACCATTCTCCAGCCTCAGCCTCCTCAGTAGGTGGGATTACAGGCACCCACCACCACACCCGGGTAATTTTTGTATTTTTAGTAGAGACGGGGTTTCACCATATTGGCCAGGCTGGTTTTGAACTCCTGATCTCAAATGGCCTGCCCACCTCAGTCTCCCAAAGTGCTGGGATTACAGGCATGAGCCACCACGCCTGGCCAGGTGTTCTTTGTCAGACTGCAAGGACACTTCCAGCAAGAGCGGCCTGCTTCCCGGGGAATGCCCACATTATTCTCCTAGCTTAAGGTGAATGAGCCAATTTCCAGAACTGGATTAGGGAGGTGGAACCCCACACAAAGGAGGAGAATGAAGCTGAATGTTTCCCGCATCTTTTTCAGATTTACATGAGCCCAGAGGTCATCCTATGCAGGGGCCATTCAACGAAAGCAGACATCTACAGCCTGGGGGCCACACTCATCCACATGCAGACGGGCACCCCACCCTGGGTGAAGCGCTACCCTCGCTCAGCCTATCCCTCCTACCTGTACATAGTAAGTGAGGGGGTCAACCAGGGCTGGGGGGAGGAGAGTTATGCATGGTGCAGGCTGGGAGGGGCTGCTCTGCCCTCTATACCACCCCCATGTGAATGAGGCAGTGGTGAAATGACAGATAAGCTACAAGTTCTTCCCATGTGGCAGCAAGCTTCATTCTTACAAAGAAAACAGCTATTTTAGTGGGAACTTACTAAAATGTGTATTGGGCATAATTTATGCTATCTGTTGTATGTATAATAATGCAATACTACTCAGTAGCATCAGAGTAGCATAAATATTTCAGCCAAGGAGGTTGTATATGTTCTTTGAACACTTAAAACATTTTTGATTATGAATGTTCACACCAGCCTGGCTTGTAGTGGAACATGCAATTCCCATTTTACTGTTGATAAATTCAGGAGCAGACACTTCTCTGTTACTGCATCATGACTTTTGGGCTACTGATTGGAAGCTGTCACTGACATTAAAACCTAGCACTTCCTTTTGCAACATTAAACCAGAGGATGGGTTTAATCTCATATCCTTTAGAAATTAAAGGGGGCCAGGCATGATGGTGTGGCTTCAGCTGCATGGGAGGCTGAGGTGAGAGGATCACTTGAGCCCAGGAGCTCAAGGCTACAGTGAGCTGTGTTCATGCCACTGCACTCCAGCCTGGATGACAGAGCTGAGACCCTGTCTCAAAGGGAAAAGATAAAAGAAATTAAACGGAAGATTGCTTGCTTAAGGGCATGAACTGCATTTGTTGCAGGGCATGTGGTGGGGAACTAATTCCTTTCTAAGTCCTGTTACTTTATTTATTTTTTGAGACAGAGTTTCACTCTTGTCGCCCAGGCTGGAGTGCAATGGCATGATCTCAGCTCACTGTAACCTCCACCTCCCAGGTTTAAGTGACTCTCCTGCCTCCATCTCCCAAGTAGCTGGGATGATAGGTGCCACCTATAGCTGGCATGTGCCACCACTAATGTTGTATTTTTAGTAGAGACGGAGTTCCTCCATGTTGGTCAGGCTAGTCTTGAACTCCCAACCTCAGGTGATCCACCCACCTCAGCCTCCCAAAGGGCTGAGATTACAGGCGTGAGCTACCGCGCCCAGCCTCTAGGTCCTGTTACTAGTGCGCTTTTGCTGTTGAGGATGTATCTCCATACCGTTGATGCTAAGAGAGCTGGTTTGTTAGATCCATAAGCAAGCGCCTCCACTGGAAGACATCGCAGATGACTGTAGTCCGGGGATGAGAGAGCTGATGGAAGCTGCCCTGGAGAGAAACCCCAATCACCGTCCAAGAGCCGGAGACCTGCTAAAACACGAGGCCCTGAACCCACCCAGAGAGGATCAGCCGCGCTGTCAGAGTCTGGACTCTGCCCTCTTTGAGCGCAAGCGGCTGCTGAGTAGGAAGGAGCTGGAGCTTCCTGAGAACATTGCTGGTAGGGACAGCCTGCTGTGCCCGCACCCCTGCCCTTCTCCTTCTGTCCACATCAGACCTCTGATGTAGTTCATGAAAGCACTTGGAAAAAAAGGAAATGACTTCTTGAGTCCCATACCTTGCTTGAGAAATTCCAGCAAGAAGACGAACAGAAACATGTTTTGTTTTTAAACTGGCTAATTTAGCACCAAATTATGATAGACTTTCAGTGCGAGTGTAGGTAGCATAGTCATTGGAAAATGCCTCTGACTTGCTTGTTTGCAACATTGGTCTTTGAAAACAAATTGAACATGACAGCTTTGCTGTTGGTAAAGTCGAGGGTTCTGCTTGATTCACTTTTTCTTTCTTTCTTTTTTTTTTTGTATTTTTTTTTTTTTGAGATGGAGTGTTGCTCTGTCTCCCAGGTTGGAGTGCAGTGGCATGATCTCAGGTCACTGCAACCTCCGCCTCCCAGGTTCAAGTGATTCTCTTGCCTCAGCCTCCTGAGTAGCTGGGATTACAGGTGCTTGCCACTATATCTGACTAATTTTTGTATTTTTCATAGAGATGGGGTTTTACCATGTTGGTCAGGCTGGTCTTGAACTCTTGACCTCAGGCAATCCACCCACCTTGGCATCCCAAAGTGCTAGGATTACAGGCATGAGCCACCGCGCCCAGCCTAACTCACTTAGGTTAAGCCACCCCAGTCCTTGATGGGAAACAGCATAGCACTGCCCTGCACAGATAAAATACTGAGTTTGAAGTCACCTTACATTTCCATCTTCCTCTGCTTAAAATCTTGCCAGCTGTGAATTTTTCCCACTTTGGAAAGTCAGTATGCATTCCAGGAGCATTGAATATGCAGGGAGAGGGGTTTCCATTTTTATTAAAAATCTATGACATTCTTAATCCGTTTAGGTCCAAACCCAGATGTCAAGCCTACTTGTTTATATTTCTTTGCTGCTTGTCTGACTTTTGTGTATTTAAAGACGACCATCTGACTATTGGAAAAATATGCCAGGATTTCTAACTCATTTCTTGTCTCCATTGACTCCTGTTTGAACTTTTCGGTCTATGTAATTTTTTTTTTTTTTTTTTTTTTTTTTTTTTTTTTTTTTTTTTTTTTTTTTTTTTTGAGATGGAGGCTTGCTCTGTTGCCCAGTCCAGAGGGCAATGGCACTATCTCAGCTCACTGTCACCTCCCCTTCCCGGGTTCAAGAGATTCTCCTGCCTCAGCCTCCTGAGTAGCTGGAATTACAGGCACCCACCACCACACCCAGCTAATTTTTATATTTTAGTAGAGAAGGGGTTTCACCATGTTGGCCAGGCTGCTCTTTAACTCCTGACCTCGTGATCCGCCCACCTCAGCCTCCCAAAGTGTTGGGATTACAGGTGTGAGCCATTGTACCCAGCTGGTTTTATTAGGCCCCAAAGGATTTATTTCTCTGCAGAAGGAACAGTTATTTATTATTCGATATGTTTTCTTGTAGCTTATTTTTTTAATATTTTCCTTTTCAGATTCTTCATGCACGGGAAGCACCGAGGAGTCTGAGATGTTCAAGAGACAGCGCTCGCTCTACATAGACCTCGGCGCTCTGGCCGGCTACTTCAATCTTGTTCGGGGGCCACCAACGCTTGAATATGGCTGAAGGATGACACATTTCTCTAAATGAAGGCAGCATTTATCTCCTGGAGGCTGGTTCTGCCGCCTCGACACAGGAACCCTGTATAGTGAATTATGCCATTTTTGAAGGAGCAGTGTGACCTCCCATGACCCACAAATGTACCTCCAAGTGGCCCCTGTGTGTTTGACTCGTGAAGCTATCTGGTGTACACCAGGCCTCAAGGTTCTCATTTCTCAGGTGATGTGATTCCAAGGAAGGATTTGAGCGTTCACAGAAGGATCGTGTCTGCTGACTGTTTCATTCACTGTGCACTTTGCTCAAAATTGTAAAAATACCAGTCACAAGGATAATAGGGTACCTGAAAATTACTATTCTTGGTTCTTATTTAAATATGGAATCTTCACTTTACTCAGAATAGTTGCGTTGTATATATTGATGTATATAACTCTTTGAGCCTTTGTTGGTAAATTCTAGTATACATTGAATTCATTATAATTTGGGTGAATAGAACAACTTGAATATTGTAGCAGTAAGCTGGACTAGTGTCTTAAAAATGGCTAAGTGATGAATTAGAAGCCATCTGAGAGCAGGCCACTAGTGACAGTTTCTTTTGAGTTCCTATGGAAACATTGTGTACTGTACATGCTATGCTTAAGACATTCAAAACATGTTGTTCTGAATGTGGATAAAACTGTGTAAACCACATTATTTTGGTACATCCCAAAGGATGAGAATGTGACCTTTCAGAAAAATGAAAACTTTTGTAAATTATCGATGATGCTCCTTTTGTAATTCTTCTGACTCAATTTTCTTTTAAGCATTTGTACATTGAAATAGCATACTGTGTATGTTTTATATCAAATGCCTTCATGAAACTTTCATATAAATATTTGTAACATTGTAATGTGAGTAGTCTTACTTAAAGTATGTTTTTATATTATGCAAATAAAACCCTTTTGTCCAATGTGATTGGTCGAAACAACTGAATAAATTCAGTATTTTGCCTTAGTTATTGTGAAGACTGTGATTCTCAACGGAGACTAAGGACAGCCTACAGGAACTGGGATATAGGTTGGAGGGAACCATGTATCATAAGAAGGCAAAAAATATCAGGAGCTTTGCAAATTGTATTAATACACTCCTTTTCTATTGTTCTTGTATGAAGCTATTGTCAACTGGAATGGTTTGCATCCCCGTGCTACATTGAGGTAGAAAAAATAATTGTGGCTGTGCCTGTAATCCCAGCCCTTTGGAAGGCTGAGACGGGCAGATCACATGAGATCAGGAGTTTGAGACCAGCCTGGCCAACATGGTGAAACCCCGTCTCTACAAAAAATACAAAAATTAGCCAGGTGTGGTGGTATATGCCTGTAGTCCTAGCTACTCTGGAGTCTGAGAAGACAGGATCACTTAAGCCTGGGAGATGAAGGTTGCAGTGAGCCAAGATCACTCCACTGCACTCCAGCCTGGGCAACAGAGGCAGAGTTTGTCTCCACTAAAAATAAAATAATAATTGTGAGCCACTGGTTTAGGGTTATGTGGTTCTATCTTGCATCTTGTTTTTATACATTTATACTATCCTTGAATACATGCTTGCATGCTCTTTGTCCATTATTATTTGGCAAGCTAATAACTAGCCATTGTAGCAGGTGGCTTTAACTCATGTACATGAAATCTAGTGAAAACTGTTGAATGGAAGTCTATCATCCATGTAGCAAATAGTATCAAACACTTTCACCTGTTTTATGTAAAATATGCCATCCCTTGTAATCCACGTAAACATACATGAAATATGCACTGCTACCTCTTTTTTCTCAGAGAAGGAAATTGAGGTATAGTGAGGGTAAGTAACGTTATCCTCAAGACCACAAAGCAAGTGAAGAAATAGCCGGTATTTGAACCCAGCCCTTTCTGACTCCAATACACTTGTTCTCCCTCATATGTTGCTGCTTGTAAGTAAGACATCAACACTGCAGAGGAAACAGGTGCCCCTCTGGTAAGGGCAGAGACAGATTGATCGTGAAGCTAACAAAGCTTCAGCCTCAGGGCTCGTCACTTGCAAGGGCCCCACCATAGCTCTGTACCTAATTTTTTTTAATGTATTTTTTATTTCAGTGAGTGGTTTTTAGTTATATGAATGAATTATTAAGTGGTGAATTATAAGACTTTAATGCAACCATCACCCAAGTAGTGTATATTATACCCAATATGTAGTTTTTTTATCCTAACCCCACCCCCCTTTTTTTTTGAAGCAGAGTCTCACTCTGTCACCCAGGCTAGAGTGCAGTGGCATGATCTTGGCTCCCTCCATCTCCTGGTTTCAAGCAATTATTGTGCCTCAAAGTCGATAATCCCAGTAGCTGGCATTACAGGCGTGCGCCACTATGCTCAGCAAGTTTTTGTATTTTTAGTAGAGATGAGGTTTTGCCATGTTGGCCAGGCTGGTCTCGAACTTCTGACCTCAAATGATCACCTGCCTCGAATTACAGGTGTAAGCCACTGCACCCAGCCCCACCCTTCCCCATTATATCACTCTGTATGCCTTTGTGTATTCATAGCCCAGTCTGGGCAACATTGCAAGACCCCATCTCTTAAAAAAAAAAAAATAGCTGGATGTGATGACTCATGCTCACAGTCCCGGCTACTTGAAAGACTGAGGCAGGTGGATCGCTTGAGTTCAGGAGTTCAAGTCTGCAGTGAGCTATGATCATGCCACTGCAACAGAGCAAGACCCTGTCTCTAAGACAAACAACAGCAACAAAAAACAAAGCAACTTCCAGCCACCTTGATAATTCCTGCTTCAGGAATTGGATGGAAGCACTGGAACACACTGCAGAAGGTATACAGAGCTTTTCCAGCTCATGCCTTAGAGATGATCTTATTTAAGCCCTTTGCAAGATAGATAGGTAGATGAACATGCTCGCTGGAGGCACACAACCAATATTAGTGCCTCATCTTCTGATGGTCACAATCAGAAAGGGGTGCCCTTTGTGTTTTCCTTGAGGTTTGTAAAATATTCAGAAACAGATGATGGAGACTGTACCAAGAATTTACTGGACCTAATGGGAATTTGCCTAGCCTTGGAGAGATGCTTCTTATCTGAGGATCAGCCAGTGCCCCTTGAGCTAAGCTTCTACAGATGACTGCTATGTCACCAACCACCGCAGTGGAACCCAGAAGGGATTTATTCTGTTGGTCCCCTGGGTGCCTTGCTGATGCTTGTTCACTGTCTGACAGACACAAGCAATTTGGTCTTTTATTGACAGCAAGTTTCTGTGGTGTAACTCAATGTGAAAGCCGGTGTTTTTCTGAAGGGCCTGGGGGATTTTTTTCATAGGTCTGTAATGTGATTAGGAGTAAAGACTGCTTGATGCCATTCCCCGTGGGCAGCCAGGAGGGAATATGCCCAGCAGGAGAGCAGGTCTACCAACGGAGAGTTGAAGTCTTATGGGGACCAACTCTGGGCAAGGAACTGTGCCGGACCCTGAAGGGAACACAAGTGAGAGAAGGTTCTAGCTCCTCTTACTTAGCCACTCTCTGCTAAAAGGAAGCACATTCCATTTTGGAATTGTTAGAAGGTTCTTTGATTTCATGTATATTCCCATCTGTCTCCAAAAAGACTTTTTTTCATCAAATATTTACTTGCAATTTTGCCTTTTGCATATGAGCTGGCTTTCTAAATGTCCATTTAATCTCCAACACATAAGAAGACAGTGACTAAAAGAACATGGTTTAGGCATCAGCATCAGGTTTCAAAAGCTTACTTTGGGCCAGGTGCAGTGGCTCAGGCCTGTAATCCCAGCTCACTGGGAGGCCAAGGAGGGCGAATCACATGAGGTCAGGAGTTTGAGACCAGCCTGGCCAACATGGTGAAACCCCATCTCTACTAAAACTACAAAAAGTTAGCCAGGCATGGTGGCACATGCTTATAATACCATCTACTTGGGAGGCTGAGGCATGAGAATCACTTGAACCTGGGAGGCAGAGGTTTCAGTAAGCCGAGATCACACCACTGCAGTCACTCCAGCATGGGCAACAAGAGCAAAACTCTGTCTCAATCAATCAATCAATCAATTAAAAAGTCCGCTTTGAGCTAGAGAGAGGAGAGATGCAAAGTAGTCATTTACCAAGAATTTTTTTTTTAAGTTTTTGTCAACCTTGTCTAAGATCAGTTGGTAATAGACATATAGCTTTATTTTCAGGTTCTCAATTCTGTACCATTAATCTATGCAACTGGTTTTTGTTTGTTTTTATTATCTTTTATTTTCTTTTTTAGAGACGGGATCTCACTATGTTGCCCAGGCTGGGGTGCAGTGGCTATTCACAGGTGCGATCCCACTACTGATCAGCACAGGAGTTTTGACCTCCTCCGTTTCCGACCTGGGCCGGTTCACCCCTCCTTAGGCAACCTGGCGGTCCTCCACTCCCAGGAGGTCACCATATTGATGCCAAACTTAGTGCAGACCCAATCAGCATAGTGCACTACAACCCAGAACTCCTGGGCTCAAGAGATCCTCCCACATCAGCCTCCCGAGTAGCTGGGACTACAGGCACGTGCCACCATGCCTGGAAATGCAACAGTTTTTATAGCAGTACCATCCTGTTTTGGTTACTATAGTCTTGTAATATTATTTGAGGTCAGGTAATGTGATGCCTTCAGCTTTGCTCTTTTTCCTTAGGATTGCTTTGGTTATTTGGTGGTTTCCTATAAATAGCAGGGGTTTTTTTAAATGTGAAAAATAGCACTGGTATTTTGAATTACATTGAATCTGTAGATTATAGATTGCTTTGGGCAGTATGGTCATTTTAACAATATTAATTCTTTTAATTTATGAGCATGGGATATTTTTTCATTTGTTTGTGTCATCACTGATGTCTTTCAGCAGTGTTTTGTAGCTTTCCTAATAGAGATCTTTCACCTCCTTGGTTAAACAATACCTAGGTTTTTTTGTTTTTTTTGTTTATTTGGTTGTTTGTTTGGTAGCTATTGCAAATGAGATTATTTTCTTGATTTTGTTCTCAGCTTTATTGTTACTGATGTGAAGAAACAGTGCTGATTTTTGTACGTTTATTTTATATCCTGACACTTTCCTGAATTCATTGATCAAATGTAGGAATTTTTTTGGCGAGGTCTTTAGGGTTTTCCAGGTATAAGATCATATCATCAGGCATTTTGTACTCCTCTGTGAACACCTTCATCAGGATCTGTGCTCAGCTCTCTCCAGGCAGGGTGTGCAGATTCCAGCTTGGAGTGGAGAGAGAATCATGCTCCTATTCTCTTGGGTAATGGTCCTTGGCCCCGGGAGCAACAGCTGCATTTTCAACAACTGGGACTTGGACTACAGATTTCTTCCCACATTGCCTATGTTTAACCTTAATGTGGGAAATCTGTTTTGTCACACTTCAAAATCACAGTGAGAGAGGACCACTCACAGCCAGCACACAGAACACAGCACGTGCTGCGTTTATTTTCAAGGCTGGGATACATTCTGAGTACTTAACCAATTTCGAGACATCTGCTTCACCACACATTACAGAACCAAAGGTGACAAGCTGGCTATCTGGCTGCCTGGAGCATAATCGCTGATTTAATGACCTCTTGTTAATCCTGGTGACTGCACAAGGAGGTCAACTGGAAATAGAAATCAATGCATAATCAGCTAAGAGCATGGCAGTCTCTCATTACAGCTGTACACCAAGGTGCCCTGAGCTGGTCTAGCAATTGTATCATTATACGAATAACATTGAAGATTAGAAGAGATATGGAATTTCCCTACACATGTTGGCTATTATTATCATTTTAATTCATTAATGCTAACTACATATTCTCTCTATGAAGCTTAATGAAATTCCACTTTATCTTTCCCGTATGTATGTAGAATTTCAGCGAGCATTTCATTGGAGCATATCTTCATACTGGTCTATTTATAAATTTGAAAAAAGGCTTGACTCTTTTCAGCCTAATTAGCATTCTTCCCAGGAATCAACAGAGATGAGAAGGAAGGAGAACGTTTTCAACAGAAAGAAGGGTAAAAGGCACCACAGAAGGAAGGCTTGGAGCTTGCGGTGGAGTCAACTTTTGGTTCATTCTTGCTTTTTGCAAACGCACCAGTGACAGTGAGCCCAGAGGCCTGATGCTCCTGGAAAGAGGGCTGAGAGTGGTGGTTCATGCCTATAACCCCAGTGCTTTGGTACTCAGGCAGGAAGATTGCTTGAGGCCAGGAGTTCAAGATCAGCCTGGGCAACAGAAAGAGACCCTCTCTCTACAAAAAATAAAATAAAAAATTAACCAGGCATGGTGGCATGTGCCTGTAGTCCCAGCTACTTGGGAGCCTAAGACAGAAGGATCCCTTTAGCACAGAAGTTCAAGGCTTCAGTGAGACATGCTCATGTCACCACACTTCAGCCTGGGCAACACAGCAAGACCCCGTCTCAAAAAAAAAAAAAAGATAATGGAGAGAGGCCACAGCATGACAACAGCTGGCACTAGGACAGTCTTCTGTCAATGTCTGGGCTTGTGTGAAAAGAAAATGGTGTCACCCTCACATACACGCACCACTCCCTTCTTGCTGCCTAGGTCTTTCTTCTGACTGGAAATTTGCATCTTGCTCAAGTTTTGCTCTCAACAGGACAGAGGGCTGGGAGCTGATTCCAGGCCTCGAAGACTCAGAATCTCTCACAACTTCCCTGTGTGGACTTATCTGTGAGCCCTTGCCAGGGCCAGCGAGCGAGAAAGCACCAATTGTTTCTACCTTAATTAAGTTACTTAGGGAAAAAAGAGAAAAGACAAAGTAATTAATTCAGATTTTCTCACTGAAACTGAAAGTTCCTTTTTTGGTCTGGCCAGCAAGCAAGAGGAACAGAAATATTTGGCACGTGCCTTCCTCATTCACCTCTTCAGCTCATCCCTCTTCCTCTATATACTCCCCCCCCCTCCATTCCCCAGCTCTGTTCTCCAGAAACGACTGCTGCTAGCAAAGGTAGTCTATGCATACACAAACATATGTGATGATATAAACAACAGCAAATGTGCACATGGTAGCATATTTTATACATAGCTCTCTGTATTTCCTTTTTTGTCTTTTGTTTGTTTTTCTGAGACAGAGTTTCACTCTTTCTGCCCAGGCTGGAGTCCAATGGCACCATCTCAGCTCACTGCAACCTCTGCCTCCCGGGTTCAAGTGATTCTCCTGCCTCAGCTTCTGGAGTAGCTGGGATTACAGGCATGCACCACCAAGCCCAGCTATTTTTTTTTTTTTTTAAGATAGAATCTCACTCTGTCACCCAGGCTGGAGTGCAGTGGCTTCATCTCAGCTCACTGCAACCTCCACCTCCCAGGTTCAAGCAATCCTTCTGCCTCAGCCTCCCGAGTAGCTGGGATTACAGGCACCTGCCACCATGCCCAGCTAATTTTTGTATTTTTTAGTAGAGACGGGGTTTCACCATATTAGCCACACTGGTCTTGAACTCCTGACCTCTGGTGATCCACCGGTCTTGACCTTCCAAAGTGCTGGGATCATACCCAGACACTAATTTTGTATTTTCAATAGAGATGGGTTTCACCATGTTGGCCAGGCTGGTCTTGAATTCCTTACCTCGGCTACTCCAGAGGTCAGGAATTCAAGAGTCAGGCTGAGGCACAAGAATCACTTGAACCCAGAAGGGAGAGGCTGCAATGAGCAGAGATCATGCCACTGCACTCCAGTCTGGGCAATAGAGTGAGACCCTGTCCCCCCACCACCCTAAAAAAAAAATTGTTGGATGCAGTTGTGATTAGACACAGTGAACTAACTCTGTGGCACTCAAACTCCTTTTTAAAAAAATTTATTTATTTATTTATTTTTCTGAGACAAGGTCTCTCTCCATTGTCCAGTCAGAAGTGCAGTAGTGTGATAATAGCTCACTGCAGTCTCAATCTCCTGTATTCAAGGGATCCTCCCACCTCAGTCCCTCAAGTAGCTAGGACTACAGATGTGCACCACCACACCTTGCTAATTAAAACCATTTTTGTTTTGTAAAGATGGGGTCTTGCTATGTTGCCCAGGCTGGTCTTGAACTCCGGGGCTCAAGTGATCCTCCTGCTTCACCCTTCCAAAGTGTTGGGATTCCAGCCGTGAGCCACTGTGGCTTGCCCCAAACTTCTTTTAATGTAAACTATATTGCAGTGTTGGCATTACTATCCCTGTTTGGGATGACTAGACTAGAATGTCAGTACATTGTGAATTCAGCAAAGGTGATGCCAAGTATTCTAAGAGCAAAATTCTTCCAAACTAACCCTCACCCTGGAGTGGGCAGGTGTGTTGGGGAGTGCTGGTCTCCTCTGTCCTTTGCTTTGGTGACTGAGGCTCAGAAACACGAAGCTAGAGTGGATCAGACCTGTCTCCTAGAGGCGAGAGCCCAGGTCTAGTCAGGGGAGGGCTGTGCTCAGGATTTGCAAAGTTTGTTCAATCAGAAATGGTCAAAGCAGGGCTTGAGCCATTGTCACGGTTTTCCTGTTGTGAATCAAGGGAACAACCATGTAGGAAATAGATGCTAAATTTATTGAGTGTCTTGTCTGTAACTGATATTGTGGTAGTCGTT
This sequence comes from Plecturocebus donacophilus, assembly GCA_004027715.1. Classification (NCBI taxonomy): domain Eukaryota; kingdom Metazoa; phylum Chordata; class Mammalia; order Primates; family Pitheciidae; genus Plecturocebus; species Plecturocebus donacophilus. The sequence continues at coordinate 24,821 of PVKP010016651.1, forward strand.
TTTTACAGATATTAGCAAACTAGGGAACTGAGACTCAGAGATTGTGTAACTGCTGTGAGGAGAGCTGCTAAGACCAGGAAGCAATGACATTTGAAACCAAGTTCTCCTGACTCCAAAAATTATGCCCTTCCACTAAATTTCATTGTTTCATGATGTCACTGGAAGGAAGGGGAGAAAGAAACTTCTTACCAAAGCTTTGTTACGATGAGAATCCAAATTCTATGACCCTTATGTTATTCCTATTTCTAAAAATGAAGTTACTCGAATTATCAGAATGTTTGTTACTAGAACATACCCTCTTCCTTAAAATAGAACTGTAGCTGGTGCAGTGGCTCATGCCTGTAATCCCAGCAACTTGGGAGGCTGAGGCAGAAGGGTTGCTTGAGCCCAGGAGGTCAAGACCAGCTTGAGCAACAGAACAAGACCCTATCTCTATAAAATATAAATTAAAAACTAGCTGGGCATAGTGGCACTGGTCTGTAGTCCCAGCTACTTGGGAGGCTGAGGAAGAAGGATTGCTTGAATCCAGGAGTTCAAGGCTCCAGTGAACTATGACCGCACCACTGCACTCCAACCTGGGCGACAGAGGGAGACCTGGTCTCTGAAAGGCCAATAAATAATAAAACAGAATGGTATAGAATGTAATCCTTGCTCAGAGAGAGCTAACAGACTTGTCAGACACCAAGATCAGGAACCTGAAGATAGCAACCAGGACATTCAGTGTAATTAAGGATGTGATTGTGAGGCATAGACTGCTCTATTATTATCTACAGAATAGAAATGGAGCAATAAGACTGTAATAACTCAGCTGAGCACAGCGGTTCATGCCTGTAATCCAAGCACCTTGGGAGGCCAAGGTGGACAGGTCACTTAAGGACAGGAGTTCAAGACCAGCCTGGCCAACATGTTGTAACCCTGTCTCTACCAAAAAATACAAAAATCAGCCAGGCATGGTGTGTGCACCTGTAGTTCCAGCTACTTGGGAGGTGAAGGTGGGAGGTTCAATTGAGCCTGGGACAGGAGGTTGCAGTGAGCCAAGATTGTGATCTTGCACAGAAAGAAAGAAAGAAAGAAAGAAAGAAAGAAGAAAGAAAGAAAGAAAGAAAGAAAGAAAGAAAGAAAGAAAGAAAGAAAGAGAGACGGAAGGAAGGAAGGAGGGAAAGAAAGAAGGAAAGAAGGAAAGAAGAAAGAGAAAGAAAGAAAGAAATGAACTAGGAAGAAGGGATCTGCCTCACTTAGAGTCTTTCTTGGACCAGACTTCCTAGAAAACTGGGCATCAGGCAAAGCTTAAGGAAAGAGGGAAGTGGGAAGAGGGAATCACCGCAGGAGAGGAGGGGAAGCAGATAAAAGGAGCCTTACGTATTCCAGAACTGTCCATGGCTTCAGGAAAACACACAGCTACTTGCTTAGTCACATGGGATGTCTTCAGCAGAGCCATAGCGAACACAGTGTCCCAGTACAGCCCACTGAAGGGGAAAAGGGAAAGGAATCTGTTTTCTCTCTCTCTCCTGTCTCCCACTGGTCAGGGTTCTCCCATGAGTATTCACTCTTCCTGCCTTTCTGGATTGTGTCTCCAAACACTTTTGGTTCAGCTCTTCCTCCAAATCCATCAGTGACAGGAAAGACCAGAGCCTTCCAGGTCAGGTCATGCCTGGGCATCAGAACTGCTGCAACTCCCATCGGAATGGGAGCAGTGGGGCTGTGTGGGAGCTGAGCATCCTCCTGGGTGGAGGCTTGCGGCTGTCAGTCCAGCCAATAATGTAGGCACTGACAGTAGTGATGGCTGATGATGGGGGTCTCCATGAATGAGCGACCAAGGGCATGGAAGACAGGTGGGGCCAGGGGAACCTTGGGCAGTATGTAAACTCTATCTGATACAGAGTTCCAAGAGAAAAGAGATAAGACATTCAAACTGAGGTAATGTTAGAAAAATCTATTCATAAAGGCACTCTTTCTAGAGATAGCAGTGTAAGGGAATGATTTGGTAGCTCTGGGCTGGTAGTAGCAGAGATGTTACCAAGTCCAGGATGGAGGGATTTAGGGAAGAGCGTAATTACTAGACTCAGAAGGACGTTCATGTAGAAGGATCACCTTGAAGGGAACAACGACCTTTGGTCAAGGGACACCACCAATCCCAGGGCAATCTCCCAAAGTAAGAGTTAGGGCTAGTGCAGTAGCTCTCGCCTGATATCCCAGCACTTTTGGGAGGCCAAACTGGGAGGATTGCTTGAGCCCAGGAGTTCAAGACCAACCTGGGCAATAGAGTGAGACCCTATCTCTAGAAAAAAAATAAAAGATTAGCTGGTCATGGTGGCTTCTGCCTGTGGTCCCAGCTACTCTGGAGGCTGAAGCAGAAGAATCTCTTAAGTTCAAGAAGTAGAAGCTGCAGTGAGCCATGATCACATCACTGCACATAAGCCCGGATGACAGAGAGACCCTGTCTCAAAAAATATAAATAAATAAATAAATAAAATAACCCACAAAGTTTGAGACTGAGAGTTCTAACTAGAAGCCAGAGAGTAAGTGACTATTGGGGTAGTTTCTCCAGTCAGCTTCCTGGGACTCAGAGCTGGGTGGGGAGGTGGCGAGGGTGGATCTGGGGAGCACATGGAGCATCTAGTCAAGTGCTTTCTCGCTCCCTCCATTTTTAATTCAGCGAGAGCTGACATCGCTGTTTGCAGGGTGAGTAGGGCGAGCAGGGTGGCTGGGCGAGGGAAGAGTGTCCCAGGCAAGAGAAGAAAGGTGAGCAAATGCCCGGGGCAGGAACAAGCAAGGCAAGTTCAGGGAACACTGGCAGGGGGCAGGGGGTTGTTCCAACCACTGGAAGTTGAAGACTTAGAATTACTGGTAAGTGGGTGGGGTTGTACTTTGAAGAGCCTGGAAATAAAGCCGGTCAATTTCCTTTTGGTGTGACAGGAAAAGGGTTGCTATTAAGGTTTTCAGATGAAAGCAAAATTAAAGTAGGCAAAATAATAAATTAACTTTATTTTATTTGTTTTTGAGACAGAGTCTCGCTCTGTCGCCCAGGCTGGAGTACAGTGGCGCCATCTCGGCTCATTGCAACCTCCGCCTCCTGGGTTCAAGCTATTCTCCTGCGTCAGCCTCTCAAGTAGCTGGGATTACAGACACTCACAACCACACCCAGCTAATGTTTGTATTTTTAGTAGAGACACGGTTTCACCACGTTGACCGAGCTGGTCTCGAACTCATGACCTCAAGTGATCCGCCTGCCTCAGCTTCCCAAAGTGCTGGGATTACAGGCTTGAGGTTCCACACCTGGTCACTGTTGGCTTTTAATAATGTATTTAGGGTTCAAGTTAGAACATTTCAGTTATTTATCCTTAATTAATTGATTTATTTATTAGAGACAGAGTCCTGCTCTGTCACGCAGGCTAGAATTCAGTGTGCAATTATAGCTCACCGCAGCCTCGAACCAGGTTCAAGCAATCCTCCCACCTCCACCTCTCAAAGCACTGGGTCTCAGGCACGAGCCACCGCACCTGGTCACTTACCCTTTAATAAACATTGTATGGTAACTAATTTGAAGAGCTAGTTATAAAATTATCGCAACTCAGCCACATGTGTTTGTTTCAAGAGTAAGTTCTCAATGGCATGTAATTGTTGTTTACTTGGGGATGTTGGTATCTGCAGGCCCCTGTGGGCTTACACATCCCTATGTGTGGAACAGATTAGCCCCATAGTTTTAGAGATGACACAGAACTTGCGTCACTTCGATCTGTCATTCAAGGCGGAATTTTTATTCATTTTTAAAATGTAAAACTGTAAAACAAAGAGCAAACTGTGAGGTGAATTTTTTTTTTTTTTGGTCTGGTAAATGCAAACTTTCATACATGAAATATTTTAAATCTGACTTATATATTTAAAGTTAAGATTTATTTTTCTGGGGGCCAGGCACAGTGGCTCATGCCTATAATCCCAGCACTTTGGGAGGCCAAGGTGGGTGGATCATGAAGTCAGGAGTTCAGGACCAGCCTGGCCAATATGGTGACATCCTGTCTTACTGAAAATACAAAAATTAGTTGGGCGTGAAGGCATTCCCCTGTGGTCCCAATTACTTGAGAGGTTGAGGCAGAAGAATCTCTTGAACCTGGGAGACAGAGGTTGCAGTGAGCCAAGACTGTGCCACTGCACTCCAACCTGGGAGATAGAGCTAGACTCCATTAAAAAAAAAAATGTATTTTCTAATTTTAATTACTAATTGTTGATTTAAAACTGATCAATTAGTCAAGAAAATAACTGGCTTTGTGTGTGTGTGTGTGTGTGTGTGTGTGTGTGTGTGTGTCTGTGTGTCAGTATCAGTAGTATATGACTTGAGCAACAACCTGGTGAAGAGGGAAAATGAGTATCTCACAATAAAGATAAGCTTTTTCAGCCACCACAGTGGCTCACACCTGTAATCCCAGACTTTGGGAGGCTGAGGCGAGTGGATCACATGAGGTCAGGAGTTCGAGACCAGCCTGGCCAACATGGTAAAACCCTGTTCCCACTAAAAATACAAAAATTAGCTAGATGTGGTGGCACAAATCTGTAATCCCAGCTACTCGGGAGGCTGAGGCAGGAGAATTGCTTGAACCCAAGGGGCAGAGGTTGCAGTGAGCTGAAATTGTGCCACTACACTCCAGCCTGGGCAAAAGAGCAAGACTCGGTCTCAAAAATAAATAAATAAATAAATAAATATAGCTCTTTCTCTACCGTTCATAAGAGAGAAAAGAATGAAATAGCCTGGGTGCAGTGGCTCACGCCTGTGATCCTAGCATTTTGGATCACTTGAGGTCAGGAGTTCAAGACCAGCCTGGCCAATATGGCAAAACCCCATCTCTACTAAAAATGCAGAAATTTGCTGGGTGTGGTGGCACATGCCTGTAATCCCATCTACTTGGGAGGCTAAGGCAGGAGAATTGCTTGAACCCAGGAGGTGGAGGTTGCAGTGAGCCGAGATCATGTCATTGCACTCCAGCCTGGGCAACAGAGTGAGACTGTCTCGAAAAAACAAAAACAAAAACACAATAGTGTTTTATTTTATAGTTTTATGGCTTCATAAATGTCTACTAAATACCCCCAGAAAACACCTGCAGTGAACATAGATGGCTTATTTTATTTTATTAGTATTATTTTTTGAGACAGAGGATCACTCTGTTGCTCCTGCAGTGGTGAGATCTTGTCTCACTGCAACCTCTATTTCCCGGCTCAGGTGATCCTCCTGCCTCAGCCTCCCAAGCAACTGGGACGACAGGCGTGCATGATCACCCTTGGCTAATTTCTGTATTTTTAGTAGAGATGGGGTTTCTCCATGTTGGCCAAGCTGGTCTCCACCTCCTGGCCTCAAGTGATCTGCCCTCTTCGGCTTCCCAAAGTGCTGAAATCCCAGACATGAGCCAACGTTCCCAGCAGATGGCTCATTGAAAAAGGTTAATTTTTTGCACTGTTTTTGCTGGAGACTGTTTGCTGGTAAGATTTTAAAAACGAAACATGCTAGCGATGTAAGAACGGCCTCATAATAAATAATAATTTAAAAAACAGAACATGCAACTTGATAACTGGCATTCAAACTTGATAGAAATTAAATCTTAAAGTTCCTGAACCATGAAATTGCTGAATCATATCTCCCCTTCTGAGAAAAATGAGAAACTTTGCCAATGGAATGTAAATTCCTAAACACTAGTGATAAAATCCACTAAGTCAAAATATATTAAAGACAAAAAAAGCGAGAAAGTTTATATCATCATTTAAACTTGATTATGTTTCTAGCCAAACAAAACTTTTCTATCTGTGATTATAAAGCAGATATACCATCAGCAAACAAAAGAAATATTTTGCTGCTGGTAGAAATAGACTTAAATTCCAATCCAGTCTGGAAGGGTCATTTTGTAAAAATTAAACATCTTTATTTAGAACAGAGGTCCCCAACCCCCAGACCACGGACCAGAACTGGTCCATGCCCTGCTAGGAACCAGGCTTCATAGTAGGAAGTGAGCAGAGGGCAAGCCAGCGAGTCTTCATCTGAATTTACAGGCACTCCCCATGGCTTGCTTTGCCACCTGAGCTCCCTCCGCCTCCTGTCAAATCAGCTGCCACACTGGATTCTCATAGGACCCCGAACCCTACCGTAAACTGCACATACGAGGGATCTGGGTTGCACGCTCCTTATGAGAATCTAATGCCTGATGATCTGTCACTGATGATCCCATCACTCCCAGATGGGACTGTCTAGTTGCAGGAAAACAAGCTCAAGGCTCCCACTGGTTCCACATTTTGGTGAGTTGTATAATTATTTCTTATATATTACAATGTCATAATAATAGAAATCAAGTGCACAATAAATGTAATGTGCTTGAATCATCCCGAAACCATCCCCACCACCTATGCCCATTTATGGAAAGACTGTCCATAAAACCAGTCCCTGGTGTCAAAAAGGTTGGTGACTGCTGCTTTAGAAGGTGGTTTTATTCTGTATATGTTTCCAAAAAAATCTAGAATTCATTCATTCATGTTTTTGGGAAATTGCATTAAAATCATAGTAAATGTTAAGAAAGCAAAATACAGAGTCTTTTTGATGGAACTCCTAATATTTCATACAGTTATTAAGTATTTGAAGTGATCAAATGTGTTTATATTAAAAATAACCAAATTAAAAGAATCATTTTTGGGCGTCTTCCATTCTTTTTTTTTTTTTAGACAGAGTCTCTGTCACCCAGGCTGGAGTGCAGTGGTGTGATCTCAGTTCACTGCAGCCTCTGCCTCTCAGGTTCAAGCAATTCTCCTGCTGAAGCCTCCTGAGTAGCTGGGATTACAGGCATGGGCCACCACGCCCAGCTAATTTTTGTATTTTTAGTAGAGGTGGGGTTTTACCATGTTTACCAGGCTGGTCTTGAACTCCTGACCTCAGGTGATCCACCTCCCAAAGTGCTGGGATTACAAGCATGAGTCACTGTGCCAGGCCTGGCATCTTCCCTATTTCTAAGAAGATGGGTGCTGAATGCATCAAACATTTATTGAGACAATTGGATATGCATGGATCAAACATAAACCTCTGCTGTGTTCGAGGAAACGGCAGCACCACTGCTGTGCCCGGCGTTCATGGTGGTCTTTACCAAAGATCAAAGGAACTGATCAAAGGCTTTCCTCATTCTTTCTGCAAGTTATTCTCGGAACCTTTGCAAAGTTTACACTTTGAAACATGCTTCTTCATGTGTGATATTTTTGGAACTATGGAATATTTAATTCAGTCTTTGTAGTCTCACCTCCTCAGTGAAAAATGCTGCAGAATGTAGGTAACACAAAGCATTTCCCAGACAAGGTGGAGCTCCCAGTATGGAGCTGTGTGTATCATAAAGACTGATTCTGAATGAGCGATCCCACACTGTGAAGTTGAGGGCATCAGCTCAGATTTTGCTCTCTGCTCTACAGTATTTCTATTTTCTAAATTACATGTTATCTGCAATGACATTTCGGACCAGAATAATCAGACACAAAATATTTGCAAGCAGCTGGAGTTGGCCTTAATGTGTAGTAAGCGCTGAGCTTTAACATTGTTCCTTACAGGCTGATGCATAGCAGTCACAAAGAAGACTTTTAACTCTGCAAGGACAAAATATAAGCAATTGACATTAACATAGAAAATAACATTAAATTGAGCACAGTGGCTCACACCCGTAATCCCAACACTTTAGGAGGCCAACGCAGGAGGATTGATTGAAGTCAGGGGTTTGAGACCAGCCTGGGCAACATAGTGAAACCTCGTCTCTATAAAAATAAAAATATTAGTCAGGTATGGTGGTACGTGCCTATAGTCCCAGCTACTTGGGAGGCTGAGGAGAGAGGATCCCTTGAGCCCCGGAGACGGAGGCTGCAGTGAGCCGTGATTGCAACATTGTACTCCAGCCTGGGTGACAAAGCAAGACCCTGTCTCGACAACAACAAATACAACCCCCAAACAAACAAATAAACAAAAAGAAAATGTGAAAAAAGAAAAGAAAATTAAATTTTGAAGAAGAACAATATGGAGAAATGACAATAGACATGGGCTTACATTGCCAGAAGGAACTCAAAGGGCATTGTTTGCCCACCTTTTTGTTTTTAATCCCCCGCCCCAAGAACTGGACAGTTGTCATTAAGTAATAGATCAAATAATAACAACGTTTACTCTCAGTCTTTTTTTTTTTTTTTTTGAGGCAAAGTTTTGCTCTGTTACCCAGGCTGGAGTACACTGGCTTAATCCTGGCTCACTGCAACCTCTGCATCCTGGGTTCAAGCGATTCTCCTGCCTCAGTCTCCTGAGTACCTGGGATTACAGGCATGCGCCACCACGCTCAGCTAATTTTTTGTATTTTTAGTAGAGACAGGGTTTCACCATGTTGGCCAGTCTGGTCTCAAACTCCTGACCTCTAGTCATCCACCTGCCTCAGCCTCCCAAAGTTCTGGGATTACAGGCGTGAGCCATCACTCCCAGCCCTGCCTTTTGTTTTACTTGATTTTTGTAGAATAATTTTGGAAGTTTTTATTAAATATGTTAGAAATCCATGATGTGCTTTCTAGCAAAGATATATGGAAGATAATGGAAGATTTTGAATGTGAAGACTTGAAAAGTGCTAGGATTGGAATCCATTTCAAAGATACAAAAATATGAAGGGCACTATCGTGTCTGGATTTTTTTTGTAAAATGGGACTTAATGTGAATCTCTGCTAAACTATGTATCTTTCTTAGCTATCTGTATGTCTGTTGCCCCTTATGAAAAAACTTTTAAAGTTAAAATTCATAAGAACTCTTCTTACAATCAACTATGAGTGAAGAAAGCTGGGCAAATCTGAGTGTAGTAGCTGTTGGACATAAATATACAAAGACAAATTCTTACCAAGTCTTTGACAGTTTTTTAGGACAAGATAAATTAATTTATTATTCTTTATTAATTTATTATTCTTTACTACAGCTAATAAATATATATAGTTTTTTGTCTTTAAAATACATTAATGTAATTAAAAATATTGTTATTTTTTCTTTTTTTTCCTTCTTTTGTGGGCAACAATATTAATCATTTTTTTAAATTTTGTATAGAGACAGGATCTCACTATGTTGCCTAGGGTGGTCTCAAACTCCTGGGCTCAAACCATCCTCCCACCTTGGCCTCCCAAAGGAGCTGGGATTATAGACATGAGCCACTGAGCCCAGCCCCAGAAAGTAATTTATTATTTTTTACTATAACATATGTGTGTGTGTGTGTCTGTGTGTGTGTGTATAGTGTATATATCTTCATGTAGTTTTTCTTCTTTAAAAAAATACATTAGTGAACCAGTTGTAGTGGCTCACGCCTATAATCCTAGCACTCTGGGAGTCTGAGGCGGGTGGATCACCTGAGGTCAGTAGTTCGAGACCAGCCTGGCCAACATAGTGAAACCCCTTCTCTGCTAAACATACAAAAATTAGCCGGGCATGGTGGCACATGCCTGTAGGTCCCAGCTACTCAGGAGGCTGAGGCAGGAGAATCACTTGAACCCAGGAGGCAGAGGTTGCAATGAGACGAAATTGCACCATTGCACTCTAGCCTGGGTGACAGAGCAAGACTCCATCTCAAAAACAAAAAAAATTAATGTAATTTAAAATATTAATCATTTACCATTTTCTTATTTGTACTATAAATTGATTTTAATTTTGGGTTTTTTACTGGGATGCTTATATAGTTGAAGTCCAATAAAAGAAAAATTTCAAAGTCTGTGCTTTTCTGGCCATAACTGTTATTTATTTTGCTTCGTGACTAGGACTAAAAGTAATTTTGTCATGTGGAGGAAGGGGGTATTGAAGGATCTGTTATGTTAGGTGTGCCTCGTGATAGAATCTTTGTTGTAAGTTGTGCAAAGAGGGCTTTTTTTGTTAAGGTACTCAGAAAAGTGAATAATTTCTTACTTCTTGATCAAGATTTGAGCTTAGGGCTTGGACTTTGCTCCTACTTCAGTTTATCCAGATCTTGGTAGATTAGAGAATGTATCACAAAGTTCACACATAGTGGGTGCTTTAATAAATATTTCTTTATTTCATTTTATTTTAATTTTTTGAGACAGAGTTTCGCTCTTATTGCCCAGGCTGGAGTGCAGTGGTACAATCTCGGCTTGCCGCAACTTCTGCCTCCCAGGTTCAAGCAATTCTCCTGCCTCAGCCTCCCGAGTAGCTGGGATTATAGGCATTCGCCCCCATGCCTGGCTAATTTTGTATTTTTAGTAGAGACAGGGTTTCTCCATGTTGGTTAGGCTGGTCTCAAACTCTTGACCTCAGCTGATCCGCCTGCCTCAGCCTCCAAAAGTGCTGGGATTACAGGTGTGAGCCACCACACCTGGCCTATTTCTTTATTTTTTATTTAATTAATTTATTTTTTTGAGGTGTATTCTCACATTGTCGTGCAGGCTGGAGTGCAGTGGCATATTCTCGGCTCACTGCAGCCTCGGCCTCCCAGATTCAAGTGATTCTCCTGCCTCAGCCTCCTTAGTAGCTTGGATTACAGGTGCATGACATTACGCCTGGCTGATTTTTGTATTTTTAGTAGACACAGGATTTTGCCATTTTGGCCAGGCTGGTCTCGAACTTCTGACCTCAAGTGATCTGCCCACCTCAGCCTTTTAAAGTGCTAGGATTATAGCCTTGAGCCACTCTGCCAGGCCTCTTTCTTTTTTTTTAAATATGGAAACTGGGTTGGTCCAAACTATGTTGCCCAGGCTGGTCTCGAACTCCTGGGCTCAAGTGATACTCCCACTCTAGCTTCCCAAAGTGATTACAGGTGTGAGCCATCGCGCCTGAACTGATAAATATTTCCCAAACAAAATGAGTGAATAAATGAGTGAATGGAGGACTCTATTATCTGTCAGTACACCTTCTGCATAATGGAACATGTGAATTATTAATAGAACTTCGACAGAATGTAAAAATATACCAAGAAGGCATCAAGGATGAGACACATCAAGGATGAGACAGTGTAAGATTTCTGGAAGATTTTTAAACTTTGACATGGGTTTTAACATCTTGGTTGTACACAGCCTAGTTAGCAAGAAATTATGAACCATGAAGACAAGGTGTTTCCTCAATTAATAAAATTTAATTTCAGAGGAAGCTAAGTGGTCAGGAAAAATGACAAAATAACAAGAGGGGTTGCAATAACTAGTAACCAACACACCGAAAGGAGGGATAGCAACTCAGCTAAGTAGCATCCAGCACACATTTTGGCTCTTTGACAACAAAACTGGAAAAATGCAATTTGTGATTTATGATATCGGTGTGAGGGTTAATTGAATGTTTAGTACAAACTTCTAATTGAGGATCCATCACTTCTGCCCCAAAATAGCCCAGCAGCTTAAGAAGGGTGGTATTTGCTTCCTTCCTCTTTACACTCACTGATGGTAATTAACAGCTGAGCTGGGATAACTAAAAAAAGGGCTGAGAAAAAGAGGAAGGGTTTGCAAATGCTTGGTGTGAGTTCTCAGGACGTTTTCGGTAAGTGTGTGCGCTCTCCGTTTCTCTCCGTGGTGTCTCCCACCAAGGCTCCCGACTCCTGGCGGAAACACATGCCATACAGTTCCCCAGGGCTTCTCTCCTTGGTGTATGAAATGTACTGTCTAGGTATTTCTCAGGTGCTCCAGTGGAAGTTTGGTGGTGGATGTGGGCAGGTAAATGTCAGTCGTCATGTCCATCTGGGACCTGGTATTTTCATCCTATTCCTAAGAAGCCTAGTGAAATAGATCAGTTTGGGACTTACATTAGAGGCATGAAACAGGAACCAGAATTGGAGCAAAGGCAAGATACAGTTCTTTACATAGAAGAGGCTGTTCAGGCTGCGCACAGTGGCTCATGCCTGTAATCACAGTATTTTGGGAGGCCAAGGCAGGAGGACTGCTTGAACCCAGGCGTTTAAGATCAGCCTGGGCGACATAGTGAGTCCCTGTCTCTACAAAACATAAAAATTAGCTGGGTGTGGTGGCACATGTTTGTAGTCCCAGTGAGTTAGGAGGCTGAGGTGGAAGGACTGCTTGAGCCCAGGAGGTTGAGGCTGCAATGAACCGTGATCATGCCACTGCACTCCAACCTGGGCAACAGGTCAAGATCCTGCCTCCAAAAAATGACGATGAAAAACATTCTACTCGATTAGCATCTCAAAGTGGTTTTAGTTTACATAGAGGAGAGCCACAGATAACTGTGATTGCTACAACATTATTTATAACTGTGGAATATTAGTAACAGTAGGGAAACGATTAAGTAAATTCTGGGTACACCCACTTAAGGATTTTAGGTGACCAACAAAAAAATGAGTTGATTCATGCTCCATTACTGTAGCTAGAGGTGTTATCTGATTGGCAAATCATCATGCCCCCAAATAAGTCTCCGTTGCTATTATGATACATACAAACGCAACAAACTGGCTTACATCGCCCCTTAGATTCAGCCTTCAAAGTTTCCCTTGCCCCCTTCCCATCTACAATGCACAGGTGCTGTCCCTCTGCCTATATCTGTCCCTCCTTGTTGCCCAGGAAACTCCTGCTAATTCTTCAGATCTTAGCTCAGACCCCGCTTGGCTAGGGGAAGCCTTCCCTGATCACCTCCCCCAACCCCAAGACTAGATCTGGGCTACAGCACTTTGTAATTTCCACTCAATATCATAACTGCCTGACTACTTCTGACACTAGACCTGATCAGCTCAGTGAAGGCAGGGAGCACTGTATCCACAGGGCCTCATTTCGTCCTTCCTTATGAATGAGTCTTTACACCGAGTGAAAATGGAAGACTTCGCAGGGCACAGTGGTCTACGCTTGTAATTCCAGAACTTTGAGGGGCCAAGGTGGGAGGATCGCTTGAGCCCAGGAGCTCAAGACAATCTCTGAGGGAGATCCCATCTCTATTAAAGATAGTAGTTAAAAAAAAAGATAATGGAAGAATCAACAACTGTATATGAGATGTAATTACAATTTTTAAAAATCATACCTTTTAAAAATAGAAAAGAAATGTACAACAAAATGTTAATATTTTGGTTATCAAATTTTGATTGTAGCCATATATTATTTTTATAATTACAATGAATCATTTTGTCATTTTCTTTTTCTTTCTTTTTTTAGAGACAGAGTCTCCCTCTGTCTCCCAGGCTGGAGTGCAGTGGCACGATCACAACCAGCTGCAGCTTAGAACCTCTCAAGGAATCCTCCTGCCTCCACCTCCCTCCCCCCAACCCAAGGCCCCAGGAGCTGGGGGTTCAGGCGCATGCCACCATGCCTGGCTGGTTTTTGTTACTTTCAAATGCACCCTGAAAAAGGGAAACCAATCTGAATTCAGCACTGTGGTTGAGAATGGTATTTCAAGCATCGTGCCAGTAACAGTGCTTTCAGTAGAAAAATAAAAACAGAAGGCTGGGGTAACCTTTGGGTGGAGGAAAGTGACATTTCTATAAACAACCCGGTGGGCCATCGCAGAGGAGGCAGGCTCAGAGGGAGAGGGGAAATAGCACAGGGCTGGATACACCTGCCCAGGGGGCAGGCAGGGACCAACCTGTGAAAAAGGCGAAGACCACAAGAGAGCGTTCAGGCAGGAAGAAGGGTGGAGGGAGTGAAGAAGGACCAGTGGATGCTGAGGAGGGGAAGGAATGAGGAGGGAATGGGTGGGATGGATCCCAAGGGCAGCAAAAGACAGCCAGGAGCAGACCGTTCCCACCTGGAGGAGGATGACGGGACTTGGCTTAGATGCATAAAGTGAGAGGGGAGTAGAAGGCTCACACCTGTAATCCCAGCACTTTGGGAAGCCAACGTGGGCGGATCACCTGAGGTCAGGAGTTCCAGACCAGCCTGACCAATATGGTGAAATCCGTCTCTACTAAAAATACAAAAATGAGCTGGCTGTGGTGGAGGGTCCCTGTGGTCTCAGCTACTCCGGAGGCTGAGGCAGGAGAATCGCTGGAATCCGGGAGGCGGAGGTTGCAGTGAGCCGAGACAGAGCCACTGCACTCCAGCCACTGCATTTCAGTCTGGGCGACAGAATGAGACTCCACCTAGGAAAAAAAAAAAAAAAAAAAAAGAATGAAAGAGGAGCAGGAAGGGGTTTCCAAGGAAACGGAGAGGGAACCGCCACAGGGTGTGCATGGAGGAGGGGGTGTGCGGGGCCAAGGGCACTTGAGCAACAAGGCTCCAGAAAAAGACCCCAAGAGAAACTCAGAGAAAGAGGCTTGCAGCTTGGTATAAGAGAGAATCAGAATTTGTCTGAAAAAAATACTGGAGGTGTCAGAAAGAATGGTGTCAAAGGTGAAGGAAATTTGGGGTTCAGCGGCAATGAAGAAATCTCCTCCTATGGCGAAACTCAACTGAAAGTTGACACGCATATGACTAATCCACAAAGCAAGGGACACAGTCCAGCCCAGGGAAGAGCTGGAGAGATGGGTGAGGGGGTGGAAATGAGTTGTTTGCTGTGCAGGAAGAAACTGGGTGGAGATGAGTGTCAGGGGCAATTTCTGGCTTGTTTGATGCGAGGCTGGGGCACTTATGTAATGACAACTTGTAAAGACTGTCTTAAAATAACAACAATAATAAACAAAAAGGGAGCTGGAGTGTTTACTGACAGCTGCCATGAGCCAGGCAGGAGAATGGGGATGGCTAAGGGGTGGAAGAGAAGGGCGCTGCACGGGTTTCCCTAACTTAGGTAGGTGGTTCAGGGGGCCCAGGAAACTCAATCTTAAAAAAAATTGTGGAACCCATGGTAAAAGGATCAATGCAACAAGAAGAGCTAACTTTCAAAAATAAAAAATAAAAAAAAAGAATTTGTGGAACTCATGATAAAAGGATCAATGCAACAAGAGCTAACTTTCAAAAATAAAAATAAAAAAGAATTTGTGGAACTCGATCCAGCTACTCCACTCTTCCAGAAACTTTCCCTGCACTTCTCGCTCGGGCTCTGACTGATTAACTGAGGTCTGTATGGGGAGTCAGATCCCAGCTAGAGACCCAATGCCGTGAAGTCAGTTACCTCTGTGCCAAATGCGCAAAGTTGCACCAGACATTTACCAAGCACATTAGGAAAGCAAAATAAGAAGCTCTTCCTTTCTCAGGCATCAGCAGCAGCTGACAGAAGAATCTGAGCTAAAGAAGCAACAGCACCGCCGGTGCTCATATGACACTCACAAACCTGTTTCCTGCGGAGGGCTTCCTAACCAGACAGTTTAGAGACCTCTCTCCTATATCCACACAATGCATCCCATCCATGATCCAGACAGAATATATGCCAGGAGCTGCTGTATCCTTCTAGCCAACGGTGACCTAAAGACTCCTGGTTGTCATGCCCCCAATTTGCACCTAGGAAATGATGGAAATATACCCTAGGCGGCATGCATGTGCTCGCACACACACACACACACATGCACACACACACACACACGGGACACTAATGTGCAAAACTTGAGAACTCAGGAATCACATTTCCTGCCATGCTTATCATTCAGGAGTGAGACTCAGGCTGATGCCCAGAAACAGGGCAAAAGAAGCAAACAGAGTTTGGATGGCCCTCAGATCTCTGGTTTTGGTCTTTTCTCAGGTTCAGCGGCATTCCTGTCTCTCTCATCGTCAACAATTTTCTTGCTCAATAAAAAAAGCCCGGAAAACATAGTGAAACCCCATCTCTACAAATAATAAAAAAATTAGCTGGGCATGGAGTCACACATACCTGTGGTCCCGACTACTCAGGGGGCTGAAATGGGAGGATTGCTTGAGCCCAGGAGGTTGAGGCTGCAATGAGCCATGATTGTGCCAATGCACTCGAGCCTGGGAGGTGAATTAAGGCTCTGTCTCAAAACAAAGAAACAAACAACAACAGAAAAAACCTGGACCAGGTGCGATGGTTCACGCCTGTAATCCTAGCACTTGGGGAGGCCAAGACAGGTGGATCATGAGGTCAGAAGTTCGAAACCAGCCTGGCCAATATGGCGAAACCCTGTCTCTACTAAATATACAAAACTTAGCCAGGCATGGTGGTACATGCCTGTAGTCCCAGCTACTCAGAAGGCTGAGGAAGGAGAATTGCTTAAACCCAGGTGGTGGAGGTTGCAGTAAGCTGAGATCATGCCACTCCATTCCAGCCTGGGTAACAGAGAGATATTCTGTCTCAAAAAATATATATTTTTTTCTTGCACCCGTGAGTCAATGAATTCCCCTTCTGGGCTAATTTCACTTGTGTTGGGGCTCTGTCTCTTAACATCATATCCAGGCTGGTGAAATCACAGTGTGGGCGTTTGCCAAAAACAATCTAACGGGGAGAGGAAAAGGGGCATGCTCCCCATAGCAGAAGGGGGCTAGTGAGGATCTGGGTATTTATGGCACACAAGTGCTTGCTCTTGGTTTTCAAAGTATCCTGGGTAAGGGAGGCATTGGAGACAGCTGGGCAGGGGGCTGGGGGAAAGGGAGCTGCTGTCTAAGCTGCAGCTTCAGTGACTATGACCATGAATATGATTGCAGGCTTGACTGGTCATTTAGAGGGCTTGTCATTTAGAGGAGGGCTTTAGCTGGTCTAGGGGACAGTCAGAGACATGCAATACATATGATTCAAGAGGCCGTCTGGGTGTGACATGCAATCAGGAATAGCACTGCAATTCTGCAGAATTAGGTCATCAATGCATCTCCCGAAAGAAAAGTGCATGAGGTGTCAGTGGTCTAGTAAGTGGTCTTACATCTGCAAACAGTGGGGTGGCCATCAGATCCCATTAGGGACAATCCTGCTTTATACCTACTATGCTGGCATAATTATTAATAGCACCCCTCTTCACGCTCAGAAGTATCTGGTTTGAATAGTAAATTCTGTGGTCCCCTAGTGGACAGTGAACTTAATGTGTCTCAGTTGAAGGGAGAGCTGGGTCTTGAGGTTCCTATGGGGAAGAGGAATGGCGACTTTTGCTCCCATGAGAACAGGAAGCCCCAGGGAGCAGGGGACAGAGGCAAGGAGGGAAGGGACATCTGTAGGAAGAAAGATTAAAAAATGAAACTGCTGTCCAGTGCTGATGGGAAAAAAGAGGAAGTTATCAGGGAACACAAATGGTATGGAAAAAAACCAGTAGCCACAAGAAAACTGCTGAGGACAGAATGGGTGGATCCGCTGGTGAGCTCAGAACCACAAGGACATGTGTTCTCCAGCAAAGCAAGGATGACCTTGGAGGAGGCTTGTGTCACAGAGGACAACACGGAATGGGTCACGGAGACAGAACCAGATGAGGCAGAATCCAGGGCCTGAGTCACTCGCTACAGGGAGTCAGGTCAGGGTGTGTCACAGCCAGGGACCAGAGCTGTGCAGAGATGATGACACATGGGTTCAGGCCAGCAAGGTCTGGGTCAAGGGAGCAAGAGAGTTTCGTCTTCTGTCAGCCACAGTGGTGAGCCCCTTAAGGAAAGGCGGTGCTGTCTATGTCTGGCTCTCCTGTACTGACTGCCGTGCAAGCACATGAGATGTAGTCAGTGAATTGATATATGCACGAATATCTGAGAAAATAAAGGGAGAAAAGCAAAAGTAAAACATGGAAATTCAGGAAGGGGCACTGAAGCAGGAACATGTAGAAAGGACAGAAGAAGTGAAGCTAAGAATTGAAAAAACAGAGACCCCAGGAGGTGGTGAGAGAAACGAACTGAAAATGGGACTGCGTATGTGCCACGAAAGCTAGAGGCCCAGGCTGCAGGGCTGGAAACTCAAGAAAAAATGTGGGGAAAGCATGAAAAGTATGGTTTGCTGTGTCATGAGATTTGAACGAAATGAGTTGGTGAGAACTTTTTTGTTTGATGAGATTGGTGAAAACAGCACGTCTGTTCAACATGTATCAAAGTAATTCAAAGCCAAAAAGAGGGCGGGGCACTGTGGCTCACACCTGTAGTCCCAGCCACGTGGGAAGCTGAGCCAGGGGGATCGCTTGAACCCAAGAGGTTGAGGCTGCAGTGGGCTATGATTGCACCATGGCACCCCAGCCCGGGTGACAGAATGATGTCATCTCAAGTAAATAAACAAATGAATAAATAAAAGCCAGAAAGGAAACCAGAAATGTTTATTTCTTTTGAAAGTACCAACCATATGTAAAATTAAGGGGCTATTATCATAGTGTACTATATGAGTTAGAGCACTTATTTATGGCTCAGAAATATTCGCAATAGTAAAAAACATATAGGAAAGTGAACTGTATTCTAATGCCTTCACTATAATACGAGTGCGGTTTCTTTTTTTTGTTTTTTTGTTTTTTTTTTTGAGAGAGGCTCTCACTCTGTTGTCCAGGCTGGAGTGCAGTGGCATGATCTCGGCTCACTGCAATCTCTGCCTCCAGGATTCAAGTGATTCTCCTGCCTCAGTCCCACCAAGTAGCTGGGATTACAGGGACCTGCCACCGCGCCTGGCTAATTTTTGTATTTTTAGTAGAGACAGGTTTCACCGTGTTGGCCAGGCTGATCTCGAATGCCTGACATCAAGAGATCTGCCTGCCTCAGCCTCCCAAAATGCTGGGATTACAGGTGTGAGCCTTCGCACCCGATCAATACGAGTGTTTTTTTGATCTCACCATTTAAACTCAAAGCTGGAACCAGCCAAATCTAGGTTGAACAGGTAGGTACAGCAACTTGCTAATAGTCATGACAAAAGTCCCTTCTTGAAGATGGATTTCTAATGAATGTCTGGGAATTTCTGGTCATTTCAAGCATGAAATCTACAGTTTAGGGAATGGAATTAAGTAAGGAGGAATTAATACAGTAGAGACACGGAAGCACTAGGAAACGAAGGAAGGGAATATTTGTTATCAAACACCCGTGAGGTGACAGGCAAAGCGCTATACATCGCTTTTCTCATTTGTTCTCTTTCCTTTGGCATAGGTTTTTTTCACCCCCAAATCTAGTCCCTCTTGGGAAGACGCTTTTATGACTCAAGAAAACACACCCATTAATTCAGATTTTTCTCTTTTGACGGCAGTAAAGTGTGTGTCATAGGGATGGGCTGGTTCTGGGTAAATCTGTGATAGAGAACAAGGGTTTTCCCCAGTTGAGACACAACCTCCCCCAACCCACATCTGATCTCCATCCTCACTTTCTTGTCCTGCTTCTTGGTACAGCTTAGTTGACTTACAGTAAAGTAGCCAGAGAGGAAGGGAGTGTGATACATTTCTCAACAATGTGTATAATTTGAAAGAAAACTGGAGTGAAGGCAATACCTGACTAGAGGGTATGAACGGTGGATGCCAACATTTCAGGCATCGTAGGGAAGAGTATTCTCTAGGAAGAATGCAAGGCTCCCAAGCCACTCAAAGCAAATTGTGTGGGTGACTGTATGCTCTACCCATCTGTAAGGTTGGTTCAGGGCGAAGGGGACGTTCTGTCATCTCAGACTTCTGCCAGCCTTCATATAGATCAGTTAGAAGCAGCTTCCAGACACCTAGAGGGTGACTGGCTCTCACAGTGGTCCGGGATGTGGCTGAGTCTGTGCTCCTATCCAGAATTCTGTGGATTCCCCTTTCCTCCATCATTCTTACTGTTTTACATTCTCAAATTCTCCCAAATTATAAAATATTGAACGTGGGTTGCTAAAGACTGAATGCTTATGCCCCCTCACCCACCCAATCAGTGGTTCATATTTTGAAATTGAATCCCCAGTGTAGTAGTATTTGAAGATGGGGGCTTTGGGAGGTGATTAAGTTCTGAGTGTGGAACCCTAAGAGAGAAGGCTGGATGTCTATAAACAAGGAAATGGGCCTTCACCAGATACCAAATCTATTGGGACCTTGATCTTGGACCTCCCAGTCTCTAGAATTGTGAGAAATAAATGCTTGTTGTTTATAAGCTGCCAGATCTATAGTATCTTGTTATTGCAACCCAAACACACTAAGACATTGGCAAACCTTGGGAAGAGTTTTGCTTGATTAGCCAAACTACATAAAAAGGTCCCTGAAATAGTCAAGCCCTAGACTGAGTAGAGGAAGATGTTCCAAGCTCTGTTATATTAAAATGCAAGCACATCACACTCCTGCTTGGAAAGACTGATTTGTTTGCATATTTGAAAGTTGGAAGTTTATAAGATGAGCTTCTGGATTTGTTCCACATTTTGTTCCAAGTTTTACTGCTTGAAAAACTAAGATTTCATTTCTAAGAGAAAAAAGAGGGTGTGAGACCTCAGCTCTCCGGCCACCTGATATAAATCATTTATTTGGTGGATCCAAGACCACAGTTGGGTCCTAGCCAGTGGGCACCATAAGGCACCTTTGGAGTGAGTGTTTGGGGGAATCACTCTGGTGTGTAATTCTGTTTGCAGGGACAGAGAGAGAAATTTCCCTGACCTTCGCTGACCACCGTTGAGCTGTTTGAATGCACTCTAGGCGCCTTACCCTAACCACTTCCTTCCCACACCTTCCCTTGCTTTCCCTGCAAATCTCAAAACACTACAGTATTAACACCTAAGGCTCTGGAGAAATGAGAGGTCTTAATCTGAGAAAACAGCGCTAATTCTAAACTGCTGCACTTATAATGAGCTATTTAGAACTAACAGCAATTTAGAATTAACTAGAATAGTTTAGCACTGGTATTTTAGTCCTGTGGCTATAAAACCCTGAGCACTGAATTGGGAATATGCTAAAAGGTAAAAGAGTCACTGAATTTCAAAGCAGAAGGAAACTTCAGAGAGGCTGTAGTAGAAGGCTGTTACTTCACAGCTGTACAGACAGTCTTCCAAGAAGGTAAGGTGATGGCCTCAAAGACCCAGGGCCACCAAGAGTCAAAAACAGAGCAAGATCATGGGTTCTTCTGATAGCTGGCTCGGCCCTATTTCCTTCTTTTCTTTCTTTTTGTAGAGATGGGGTCTCACTCTGTTGCCCAGGCTGGTCTCGAACTCCTGGACTCAAGCAATTCACATGCTTTGGCCTCCCAAAGTATTGAGATGACAGGTGTGAGCCACTGTGCCCGGCCCCAGCCCTGTTTCTACTACAACATGGCGCAAAAGAAACTGCAGAAAAGCTTATTACGTTATAGAGTACAATGGGAGCATGAGGAGGGATGAATTCAACTTACAGGTATGTTTGAAAGTGAGATATAAGAAGTGCAATATAGAATGATAAGTAATAGAGAAACCATGAAGCTTTCAGCCAGGTGGATTTGTCTTAAAAATTGAACAAAATGCTTCCATGGAGGACCATTTGGCCAGAGAATGTGAGACAAACTCCGTCATCCAGGCCACTTTGGTGCGGTGCCTGTCACCGCGTGCCCAGAGAGCAGCGGGCCAAGCTGCCTGCTTGTCTAGGAGTCTCTGATGCCCAAGTACAGAGTTCTTGAAAAACGGAACTCTGGATGGATTTGAAGGAAATGAGGCAATTGGAAGTCAGTGGCATAAAACAAAGAGTCACAAACTTCGGAACTGGACAAATTCAGATCCAAGACTTACTACAGTGTGATTTTTTTTTTCTTCTTTTTTGAGACAGAGTTTCGCTCTTGTTGCCTGGGCTGGAGTGCAGTGGCACGATCTCGGCTGACCACAACCTCCGCCTCCCAGTTCAAGTGATTCTCCTGCCTCAGCCTCCCAAGAAGCTGGAATTAAAGGCATGCGCCACCACGCTCGGCTAATTTTGTATTTTTAGTAGAGACAGGGTTTCTCCATGTTGGTCAGGCTGGTCTCAAACTCCTGATCTCAGGTGATCCGCCTGCCTCAGCTTCCCAAAGTGCTGGGATTATAGGCATGAGCCACTGTGCTTCAGTGGGATTTTAACCCCTTGAGTCTTAGATTCTTCATCTGTAAAATGGAACTAAGAGTATTCACCCCATGAAAGTGTAAATTAGTATATCACTATGGGAAACAGTATGGAGAATCCTTAAAGAACTAAAAGTAGAACCACCATTCGATCCAGTGATCCCACTACTGGGTGCCTACCCAAAGGAAAAGAAGGCATTATGTGAAAAAGACACATACACATGCATATTTTGAGCAGCATAGTCCACAGTTGCAAAGACGTGGAACCAACCTACGTGCCCATCAACCAATGAGTGGATAAAGAAAATATTGTATCTGTACACCATGGAATAGTACTCAGCCACAAAAAGGAACAAAATAATGTCTTTTGCAGCAACTTGGATGGAGCTGGGGGTCATTATTCTTTTTTTTTTTTTTTTGAGATGGAGTCTCACCCTGTCACCCAGGCTGGAGAAGAGTGGCACGATCTCTGCTCACTGCAACCTCCACTTCCCGGCTCAAGTGATTCTCCTGCCTCAGCTTCCCAAGTAGTTGGGACTACAGGCATGCACCACCATGCCCAGCTAATTTTTGTATTTTTAGTAGAGACGAGGTTTCCCCATGTTGGCCAGGCTGGTCTCAAACTCCTGACCTCAGGTGTTCCGCCTGCCTTGGCGTCCCAAAGTGCTGGGATTACAGACGTGAGCCGCCGTGCCCAGCCTGCAGGTCATTCTTCTAAGTTAAGTAACTGAGGAATGGAAAAGCAAGTATCACTTGTACTCACTTATCATTGAAAGCTAAGCTACCAGGATGCAAAGGCATAAGAATGATATAATGAACCCGGGGGAGAGGCTGGGAGGGCATGGAGGATAAAAGACTACATATTGGGTGCAGTATGCCCTGCTTGGGTGATGAGTGCTCAGAAATCACCACTAAAGAACTTATCCATGTAACCAAAAACCATCTGTAACCCAGAAACTATTGAAATAAAATTTTTAAAAAACATTTTAAAAGAATATTCCCCCCATGGGCATGAGGATAAAGTGGGATAATACATGTAGTGTAACTGGCACATAGTAAAATCCAATGTAAGATAATCCTCTAATATTTTGACATTTTAACATTTTAAAGCATAGAATCCAAGGAGAGATTAAAAGGAAGAGGCAAGGGCCGGGCGCGGTGTCTCATGCCTGTAATCCCAGCACTTTGGGAGGCCAGGGCAGGTGGATCACTTGAGGCCAGGA
>PVKP010016652.1:0-47730 GCA_004027715.1 Plecturocebus donacophilus
TGCTGGGATTACAGGTGTGAGCCACTGTGCCCGACCTAAGAAGACTTAATATTATTAAAATGTCACTACTGCAGTATATCATCTATAGAGTCAGTGCAATCTCTATCAAAATCCCAGTGGCATTTTTCATAGAAATAGAGAAAACCATCCTAAAATTTTTATGGAATCTCAAGGGACCTTGAATAGCTAAAATAATTTGGAAAAAAGAAGAACAAAGCTGGAGGCTTCATACTTTCTGACTGCAAAACATATTACAAATCAACAGTAATTAAGATGGTGTGCTACTGTCATAAAGACAGGTATATAGACTAATGGATCAGAATAAAGACACCCAGAAATAAATGATGCCCAAATAAATGAGTCAGTCGGCCTTGCCTACAAGGTCAAATGATTTTCAACAAGCGTTGAAAGCTGGAATGGCTGGTAGAGGTGCCTAAGACTACACAATATGGAAAGAATAGTCTCTTCAACAAATGGTGCTGAGAAAACTGTATATCCATATGCAAAAAAATGAAGTCAGACCATTACCTTATGCCATATACCAAAGAATAGCTCAAAATGGAGTAAAGACTAAAACATAAGACCTAAAACTATAAAACTCTTAGAAAACATATAAAGAAAAAGCTTCAGGACATCATATTCGGCAATGATTTTAAAAAATATGACACCAAAGGCACAGGCAACCAAAGCAAAAATAGACAAATGGGCCTACATCAAACTTAAAATCTTCTGCACACCAAAGGAAACAATTCACAGAGTAAAAAGGCAACCTATGGAATGGCAAAAATATTTACAGATTATATATCTGATAAGAGGTTAATATCCAGAATGTATAATGAATTTTGTAACCCAACAATTATGGAAAAAAACCTGATTAAAAAATGGGTAAAGGATTAGTAGGGCATGGTGGCAGGTGCTTGTAGTCCCAGCTACTTGGGAGGCTAAGGCATGAGAATTGCTTGAATCCAGGTGGCAGATGTTGCAAAGAGCCAAGATTGTGCCATTGCACTCCAGGCTGGGTGGCAGTTTAAAAAGAAAATGGCGACAAACATATGAAAAGATGCTCAACATATGTAATCATGAGAGAAATTCAAATCAAAGCTACAATTAAATATTGTCTCATACTCATTAGGATGGACACTATCAAAATAATTGAAAATAACAAGTGGTAGCAAGGATGTGGAGAAATTGGAACCCTCGTACACTGTTGGTGGGAATGTAAAATGGTGCAACCATTATAGAAAGCATTATGAAGCTGTGCACAGTGACTCATGCCTAAATGAGTCATTGTGGGAGGTTGAGGCGGGAGGATCACTTGAGCCTAGGAATTTAAGACCACCCTGAGAGACGTAGGGAGACCCCAAACCCCATCTCGATTACAAGAAAAAAGAAATAAAGAAAATATTATGGAGTTGCCTCAAAAAAATTAAAAATAGAACTAGCATATGATCCAGTAATTTCATTTCTGAGTATATATCCAAAAAATTTCATAGCGGGATCTCAAAGAGATATTTTTATATCCATATTCATTGCAGCATTCCTTACACTAGCCAAGAGGTGGAGACAACTTAAATGTCTGTTGACAGGTGAATGGTTATGGAAATGTGATATATACACATAGAGTAGAGTATTACAGAGACTTAAAAAGAAAGAAATCCCATCACAGGCTACAGTATGGATGAGCCTCCAGGATATTATGCTAAGCGAGATAAGCCAGTTGCAAAAGGATAAATTCTATATGATTCCACTCATATGAAGTATCTAAAGTTGTTAAACTCATAGAAGCAGAAAGTAGAATGATGGTTGCTAAGTGCTTAGGGGAGAGGGAAGGGGAGACCAGTGTTTAATAGGTATAGAGTTTCAATTTTGCAGCATGAAAAAGTTCTAGAGATCTGTTTCACAACAATGTGAATATACTTAACACTATTTCACTGTAAACTTAAAAATGGTTAAGATGGTAAATTTAATGTTATATTATTTGTTTTTTACCACAATAATAATAATAAATAAATAAAAACAGGAGTTTCTGCATTTATTTAGATCTCTCCTGATTCACTGGACTCTGCTTTCTCTAAAGTAATAGAGTCCATATCATTTAGATCAACATCTGGAATTTAACAGAATTAATATGAGTGTCGGATGGATGGATGGATGAACGTATGGACAGATGGACTGATGGATAGACAAGACTGAGGAATAAGAGGACAGACATACCTCTCCTTTTTAATTCCAAGTTCCCTAATTCTCTCTTGCCTTAGTGCCTTTGCTGGTATTGTTCCTGCTTCTTGAAACATCCCTTCTGCTCATTCTCACCTCTATCCACACCCTCACCAGTCTGTTTTGCAGATCTCGGAGTAGTTATATGCTATCTCTCTATATCCTCAGAGGCCATCTCTAACAGATGTAGGAATGTACTACACTGCATTGCAATGCTTATTTTGCGTGTCTCTTTAACTTGATTGTGTGAACTCCTTCAGACACAGACTGTGTCTTGTAACCCCAGCAACCAACACAGTATGCAGCCTACTAACAGTAAGCACTAGCTAGTATTTATTTATATTAATGAATGAAGGGAATTAACTCACTAAACCTTGAAGATCTGAATAGTTAAGACTGTCTTTTCAGGTTTCTCTCAAATACCAGATTTTTAAAGTTAAGTTTTACAAATGAAATCTTTGCAGAATTCTCTGAAAAATTTGCAAATGACAATGTAACATTATTCAATATTGTTGATTCATCAGAATTCTATGGGTGCAAGATCCCCAAATTCAGAGCCAACATCTTGTGGAGGAAATTTAGAAGTGCAATTAGTCTTCCTTCCTAAAAGGCTGCCATCGTCCTTGCCTGAGGGTGGGCCAGTAGATTGCTGGTGAGCAGCCTTAATTTCCCTTTCACCCTCCCCAGTGTGCAACCCCTTCATACAAAACAATCTGCTTCAGTATTTAAAGACGTACTCAGCTGAGATTTCAGAATTTTCCACCATAAGATGCATCAAAAATGAATAGTGCCTGAGAAATATTTAAAAACAGATGTTTTCAATGAAAAACTTAAAAAATAGAATACCCCTCACAATAGAATAATTAGTTGAAGCACTATTTCCTGCTTTTATTGAGGATACTAATGAAAATTACTCAGAAAAACTGAGAAACATTACCAGGTGAAATGTATCATGGGTTAGTCAGTGTTCTTAAACTGAGCTCTACAACATGTTCTTCAGCATTTGTGAGTTCTGTAGGAGAGTTTTAAATTTTAGTTTTTAATCAAATGCTAATTTAAAAATTAATATAAGCATATTTCAGGTAATACAATTCCCTTACTGTCTGGTGGGGAAATGGGCTGGAAAAATGGTACTGACAAACAGTTCTAGAGTAGAGGACTCTATATTTATGACTGCATTGATTCTCAGTGATCCACCCAGGAGCTTAGTTTTTAATATGTTGGTAGGCATTTCCAACTCCACTAGACATTCTAACAACAATATAATAACAGTTATTCTACAACTACTACTATGCAATTATTACTAATTTCAAAGACAAAGCAAGCAAACAAAAAATCTTTTCTCTTTTGCAGTGATAATTTGCAACTAAAATCATTTTCATGGAATAAGATGTTAATTTCTTATTTAGCAGCTATTATACCATCATTTGAAATGATATAGTACATCAAGGTAATATTGGAAAATACTAACACATAATGAAGTGGGCTTTATATATTCATTTGTTCTTTCAGTATGTGCATTATGCCATGCACTGTTCCATGCTTTAGGGATACAGCACTGAGTCAAAAAAGTTCCTGTTTCTGTTGCACTTACATTTTAGTAAAAGCCAAAGCACATTATAGTCCAACTGTGCAAAGAAAAGTTTTGTAGTAGTTTGAAGACAAAAAGGTGGTGAAAGAATTGAGTTGTCGAGGAGCACACTATAGTCTAGACATTGCAGTCTCTAAAAACCCTGACTATATCAACCATGGCCAGATTTATAGTGAGAGAGGGTTTATTGAGTTGATTTTGTCTTTCTGCATATTAACTTGCACCATTAGTATAAGTGAATAAATAATATGCCCCAAAATTTTGTTAGGTAGTATCTTTAAATTTCTCAGTTACATTCTGGAAATGTTCATTTGAATTTTATTAGTTTGGTTGTTTGACATATTTAATTCGTGGATTTCTTTTAGGCTGATAATTTCTTGAGTTGTTTTTATAAGAGGTATAAACTGTCTACAAAAGCAATCATTTATCATGACTTACATGGCTAATATGGTCCAAATTATCCTTAAGCTCTCACTTTAAGTTACATTAGTAGCCCTAAGGAAAATCCACCATGGCATACTAGGTCCTCTCTTGCTGAAGCACCCACTATACTTTTCTGCAGCGTACTTGCTAATAAAACTTTTCTTTTCAAACCTAAAAAAGGAGATATAAGAATTAATTTAAATTTAATTTTGCAAAGTTTTATTGATGTATAATTTACATGTCATAAAGTTCAACTAAGTGTGCAGTTTGATGATTTCTTAGTAAATGTCTGAGTTGTACAACCATCACCATAACCCAATTTTACAACATTTCCGTTTCCTCAAAAAGTCCTCCTTTGCCCACCTGAAGTCAATCCCTGCCCCACCTCCAGCTCCAGGCATTTATCAATCTAGATATTTTCCTTTTCTAGAGATTTCATATAAATCAAATTTTTTGTGTCTGGAATCTTTCACTTAGCCTAATGCTTATGAAGAATCATCCATCTTGTAGCATGTGTTAGTTTTTCATTTTTATGGCTGAATAAATTCTGTTGTATAGTTTAAACTCATTTTGTTTATCCATTATTAGAAGGCATTGATAGATATTTGGATTGTATTTTAGTCAATCTGACAACCTCTGTATTTTGATTGATAGTGTTTACTCCATTCACTTTTTTTTTTTTGAAGTTTGGAATATTTATACATTTATTTTTACATATAATTTTAAAAATTAGACTTTCTATTTTGAGATAATTATGAATTCATATGAAAGTGTAAGAAATAATACAGAGAAATTCCTATGTTTCCTTTACCTAGTTTTTCCTAATTGGCAGCACTTTGACTATGTCATTACAATGCCTTCTGAGCTTCCTTGTTTCTAATGAGGAGTTAGCCATTAATTGTATTGTCATTCCTGTTTTCCTATTAATTATTTTTCTCATGCTGCTTTCAAAATTTTCTTGTTGTCTTTGGTTTCAAGGGTTTAAGTATATGTCTAGGTTTGTATCTTTTTTTGTGTTTATCCTACTTGGGATTTTTTTACTTTGGGGGGTCTGTAGCTTAATGTTTTTCATCAGACATGAGAAGCGCTCAGCCATTATTTCTTCAGATAAACTTTATGGGACTTTCATTAGACATTTGATATTGTCCCACAGGTCTCTGAGGCTGTATTTATCTTTAATTTTTTTTTTCCTCTCTATTCTTCAGGTTGGATGCTTTCTATTGATTTATCTTCAAATTCACTGATGCTTTCTTTTACCACATCAAATCTGTGTTAACCCCATCAGATAAATTTTTTATTTAAGTTGTTATACTTTTCAACTCTAGAATTTCCATTTGGTTCTTTTTTGTGGTTTCCGTTTCTCTATAGAGTTTTTCTATTTGTTGTGTAATAGTCATTACACTTTCTTTTAAGTCTTTAAATATGTTTTCTTTTCTTTCTTTTTTTTTTTTTTTGTCAATTCGGCTGTTTAAACTTGTGCACGCTTCGCGAAGTTCATTTTTAAAAATATGTTTTAAATTGCTTTGAAGTTTTTATCTACTAAAACTAACACCTGAGAGTCAGTTTCTACTAAAATATTTTTCTTCTAGGGGTGACATTTTCCTGTTTCTTTGCATGTCTCATAATATTTAATATAAAACTCAATATTTTGGATAGTGATAGAACTGTAGATTCGGATTTTCTCTCCTGGGGGATTTTTTAGAGAACCTTGCCTGGACTTAATTTGTAGAATCTGTCTTCCTCATGGTGTGTGGATGCTGATATCTGTGTACAAGTTTTTAAAAATTATTCTTCTTTTTATTTTTTATCCTGGTTTTCTAGAGGTTTTCCCTGAGTCTGCAGGGCTTAGTGGTCAGGCAATGATTTGGGCAGAGGTCATACACAAATACATTAAACCTGTAAGAATTCCATCCTCTGACAATGGAATCAGCCATTTCTCAACTCTTTCTCAGCTTCTATTTTTTACTAACAAACTCTCTTTTGTCTCCCCTGAACATGCATGTCATTCCAGGGTTGGCTAGGGTTGTGTGGAGGGCTTATTTAGCTTTTGTACAGTTCTTTAATTTCCTGGGTAGCTTCATTAAATTTTGGACTGGTCCTGCTTGCTCCAACTGTGACCTCAGGCTAGAAGAACTGTGGGTTTTCCATATTCATTTTCTACTGAGCTTGCTACTTTCAGCGATTGTATTTTTTTGGCATGTATAATGTTTTTCTGGCCCTATACTTCAAATCAAGTCTTCCCTTTCTGGAAGAAGCTGATAGTTTTCACTGCTGGCCCTGTCACACTAAAACTAGTGTGCTGATTGAGCTAGGGTGGATAACAAGGGTGCCACCCCACACTAAAGGTCACAAACTCTCACATTTCTTATCCAAACTCCAGCAGTTCTTCATGAATAAACACCTCTCAGTTTATTGTTTGCCTATAGTCAATCTTGTCCAGAGCCCTGAAATGAATGTTTTGATAATCTTACTCAGTTTTACTTGTTTTGGAGGAAAAGATAACACTGATTTCTTCAAGCTGCCATGACTGAAACCTGATTAAATTAAATGCTGTGCTTTTAGTATTTATCCTGTCCATGTAAGAAACATTAAAATAGGCTGGGCACGGTGGCTAACACCAGTAATCCCAGCACTTAGGGAGGCCAGGGTGGGTAGATCATGAGGTCAGGAGTTTGAGACCCACCTTGCCAACATAGTGAAACCCTATCTCTACTAAAAATATAAAAATCAGCCAAGTATGGTGGCGTGCACCTGTAGTCTCAGCTACTCTGGAGGCTGAGGCAGGAGAATTGCTTGAATCCGGGAGATGGAGGCTGTGGTGAGCCAAGATCACATCACTGCACTCCAGCCTGGATGACAGAGCGAGACTGTCTCAAAAAGAAAAAAAAAAAGAAGAAACATTAAAATAATAACTTAGCAAGTCATTATAATAGGTCCACTAAGGGTTTTTTTCTTTAAAAAGATTCATATTCAAGTTTGGAAAACACTATAAATTAGTCCTAAAAATTAAAAAGGTAAGTTTTTTCTCCACTTTGAAACTAAATATCATTTTTTACAATATGCCCTATAACAGGCAGAATCATATCTCATGTTTGAATATTGTAAAGTGAAGAGATTTAATATAAATTTAGCTTTTCATTGGCCTTTTTCAGTTTGCAAGTTTTTAAATAAAAAGACAAAAAAGAACATATTCTTCAGTAAAGCAGTGAGTGGGATAAAATAGCTAATCAGTTTGAAATGGTCATTTGATTTGAAAGTCTGTAGCCTTCAAACAAAAATCACATATACATGTATTCTTGTCAGGAAACATTTGAAAAAATAAGTTGGTGTTAAAAGTTTTATCAGCAAGGAGGGTGAATGTAGCAACTTTCATAAAAGTTCTTGAGATTTTCACTCAGCTGTTTTAAGAAGATTATACATCCCCATCACAATGCCTTTTGTATGATCTGCTTCAGCCAATGGAATATGCTTTGGCCAGTGGAGTATAACATGCTACATGCCACATTTGAGCAGAAGTTTTATATACAGTTTTATAATTTGCCTGAGCCTCGTATAGTTCTGTCTTCTGTCATAAAACCATATGTCCTCAATAGAGGCCGCTCTATCTACTTGGACCCTACAATGAGAAGGTAAGATCTGCAGTCAGTTCCACTGCCTAGAGCAGTACTATAGCCAACCAACAACTCATCATGTGCTGTAGGTAGGAAGCAAATGACTGTGGTTATAAGCCACTGAGAGTTTGTGTTGCTTCGGCAGCAAGAGCTGACTAATACAGATATAAAAAGTGCCTCTACAACAAAAGTACTTAATTATCAAGAGTAATATTTTTGTGTTACTAAGACAGTAAAAGAAAGCACCTTCAGAAATGTGTTTGGAATTATAAGACTTAAAATGTAGAATATGTGGCTTGGGGATCTTCTCTAAAAAGCTAAACTTGAGGTTTGAGAGACACAAGTGATTGCCAAGTAGGAGAAACAAGCTGTGTGGATAAAGATGCCTTTAGCAGAGAATCCAAGTAGTGGGTTCAAATATAGGCCCCAAATTGAAGGTACAAGGGTTGATGTTTCAAATTGAAGCTGTTTATTTTCAATCAAGCTGCACGTTAGTGGGAAACATCATAAAACATGTTTAGAAGGCACAGCAGATAAAATTTTCTTTTTTAAAGATCAAGAAGATCAACTAGTGTTAGAGTCAAAGAACATAGAACCTGCATACTGAAGTTTAAATTTTAACATAATATCACTATGACAGACTTTAAAAAATCATACTTCAGGTGATGGTCATATTTTTATAGCATTTTATTCAATAGAGGTCACTACATATCTTTAGACAGAATCATTCTAAAATTATCTAGGGCTTAAACAGATTAATAGCAAGATAGTTCTTTTAATATGTTCTTTTAGATGGTCAGCCTCATGAGAAAACAACTTATGCTTTTAACTGAGTTCTGGAAAAAATGAAAACGAAAACTTTAAAAAGGGGCAATTTACACATAATCCAATTCATAATAGAGGAGAAAAGGAAAGAAGGAGAAAGCCTGGAATTTCCATTTCCCATTTCCCTCCCCATTTGAAGTTCTACACAGACTAAGGTGCAATGAATTCAGAGTCCTGTGATGAATTTGATCTTGATTTGCAGAGAGAGTTGAAATACTCAATCTATCTGATTGCCACTGCTAACTTAATGATTGATTATTTAAGAGGTGGTTCCTGGTTTCTAAAAATCCCTAAAAGAAAACTAAAGAAGTAGGAGAGCAGAAGAAAGCCTTGGTAAGTGAAAAGAGATTCATTACTAGAATCTTTATATTCTGGAGTGGAATGTAATACTGACCTTGGCAATAGCCCTAAAAATCGGTTAAGTAACAGATTTTAGAAATCATCTCTTTCTCCATTGTCCAAGGTCATAGCAATGACTCATCTGAAAACTCTAAGCAGCCATTGCTTGAAAAATTATACCGATGGGATTTCAGAAGGGGTTTTCAATTTTAAAGAAAATGTCTATTTCACCACAGTTTGATATATATTTCTTAGGTCTTGCCTATTTTTTTCCCCAAGTACTGGGTTGTATCTCTCTTTTTATATTTTTTCAAAGTTATCTTGAAAGAGTATTCATAGAATAAAACTGTACTGCAGAAAGGCAGCTCAGTATTCATCTGATGTCCCTTTTCCTTCACCATAATTTTAGAGATGAGAAAATGGATCCGTAAGATCCTTGGGCTTTCATAGTTTAACAAAGATGGTGCTAGGTCTGGATCCCAGGTCTGTAGTCCTCCAGGGCTTTCACACTCTTCCCGCTCTCCCATATTGTCTCAGCTTAGTTTGGGATCAAAACATTTAGCTCTTTACCTTACCCAGGATCTTTTTAGCAGTGTTACATGGCCACATTCTTCTTTTATTGCTTTCTCTGGTATAGTCCTAACATTCGTTGAGACACAGTTTGCAAAAAGTGAGTGTGAGTCTCACGACTGACCCTTTGCGGCAGTCACAGGAAAACAGTTTAGCAGTGAAGCTGGAGATTTGCGTGTTCAGTGTTTCTAATTCAATGCAGTCAATGACACTGGCTTCTACTAGTTATTTAGCACGTATGAATCATGTTATAGTTTCAAAATACTTTTCTATCAATAGCAAGTTCTTAGCATGAATCAGGCTAGTTTTATTATTTCCTCCTCCCCAAAGCAGCTTTCCTGGTCACTTCAAATTTGATGAGGTGCAGTAAGTTACCCAGATGCTTAGCTGTCACTACTCCTAAAGTGTACAGGGTGTAAGCCAAAAGTTTTACATTAAGGGTAGAAACAATCTTACCTCTGGGATCCCTGGTTACTAAGGACAGGCTTGGGACGGGGTGACAAAGGGGTATGGGAAAAGGTAGAACATTTTGCATTGGTTGATAGCAAGCCAGGAGTTCACAGGTATTTTAGCTCATCCCTAGTTACTAGTTTCTTTTTTTTTAAATTTATTTATTTTACTTTAGGTGCATACTATATCTGGCATTTCTCGCCATTTTATCCCTCCCCACCCTCCCGTCCCTCCCTACCCCCCACGGTCTCTTCTCTACCCTCCCCCCAACTGCCCCCAGTGTGTGATGCTCCTCTCCCTGAATCCATGTGTTCTCATTGTTCAACACCCACCTATGAGTGAGAACATACGGTGTTTGGCTTTGCTAGATTCTTTAAAGATCCTGCTTCATCCTGAAAATCTGCTGTAGTACAGGGAAGGATGAAGATAGGGAGCAGGGCCACTGGCAGCATGCATTTCATCCCTGACTGACCCTAACCTCAAGAGGCAACAACTCAAATTCTCAGAGGGAATAGGAGCACTTTAGACCAGCAATACACCAACACTGGTCTGATCCTAGTTGCTGTTGACAAGAGTGGACACCTTGAGTGTGCCCCTTGGCGTGGTGATTCTGAACACGAACCCAGAGGCAATTCCAAACCTGGAATAAGGCTCTCCTTGGGCATGACTCAAATAGAAAAGCTCTTTGAATCATATTTGAATCTGAGTCACCCACCAGTCTTTTCTTTGTCCCATAAAGGCAATTCAAGCATTGAGGTATAAACCAGGCTTTTTGATTCTCAGCCTTCCCTTCTCAGCCACCTCCCATCTCAACCACTCCATGGAAACAGTAAGATCTCTTTCAGGCATTTATTTTAAAGAGAGACTACTTCATAAAATCAGGTTTGGGGGACTTGGGGGCTTAAGAGAGTTACTAGAAATTATTGTCAGTTCTTGCTGTAAAGCCATGTCTGCCCCTGGGACACATGGCCTGCCAAATGGCCCCATAAATCTGGTTATTCTCCTTTCCTCTTTCTCCTTCCATGTTAAAATGCTTCTGATTTACCAGCAACTTCAGGAGAGTTAAAACAAATGACACCTAACAGAAATTCTGACCCTCCACTGCCACCAATACACTGATGATACATCATCATGAACTGTATTTTTAGAGACCTGCAAGTGTTATATTGGGCTAGCCCATATTTAGGTCATCTTTGTCACCTCCTCCAAATCCCTCTGAAATTTTAAAGACCATCTCAGAGTCTACAATCACACTTGCTAGAAATTCTTACTCACTTAAACTTACATGTCTCATGCTACTGTTTAATTGTTCTCTCTTGATTTTCAAAGCTCTGTCTGATGGACCTTGAAGTGTAATACATGAATTTCATGCCTATACAAAAAGCTGAATGGAAGATTCTGAAACTCACACATTTAGATCCATTCTCAGTTTGAGCAACAGCCCTTTCATTATCTTATGTGTCTCAAACCTCTATTCCACTTTCTCCCCCTCCCTCTTCATAGAATCTCAGATCTTCAGATTATCAAATGAATAGCGTAGTTAATTTTCATCACTTAGGGTATGACCCTTCTTCCATAGAATAGCCATTGATACAGCCAATTATTTATGGACTTAGGGTCCAATTTTATCAGAATTTTCTATGATAGAAATGCTCAGAAAATTCAGTGATCATATGGTTCAAAATGATGTGTTACCAAAATCTAATCCTACATTTAAACATTCTGGTTTCATGGCTGGGGGTGGGAGGTAGTTACATGTTTCTTTGTATCAGAATCAGAAGGAAACAAACAAAAAATAACCATCAGAAATAGAGAAATGCAGTTTGAAAAGTAGAAACTATTAAAAGAGCAACAGAAAGACTGTTAAAAGGGAAAACAGAGGCTAAAGAAACAGCACGAAGGGCAAGTGTACAACAGCCATGCCATGTGAAAATGTAGGGAATTCTTTATGGGTAATTCGGGGATCAGTTAGTCTGAAAACAGCACTCTGGTTAACTGGAGCTTTGGGTTGTAGGGGGAGATGGAAATTCCTGGACAATTAACCATCTGCTGTGTCTTTTTGTACCTTTAGCACCCAGCTCAGCGCCTGGGCACAGGGTAGCTGTCAATACTTGAATAGTAAATGGAATACTGGCGGAACTACCCTGTTTTCAAACAAACTATAAAATTCTGTGACACAGTCACTTCCAGGCATACGCCGGTCCAATCAGTGGAGGGATTTGTCGGGGAAGCGACCTAAAGCAAAGTATGGGGCATCTATTGATACAGTTCAGCTGGCTGCCTGGGGAAAAAACGCAAAGAGGACGCAAGCTCAGCTGTGGAGATGTGAGACCACCCTTGAGGTTTGTCTTTTACGTTATTGTCCGCCAGGCTCTTGCGCAACTTCTATCTCCACCGGTCGACCTAAAGGCAACCGAGGAGTTAGTTAGCCAGGGACAGTTCTGTGGTAACAAGAAAGACTCTTAGGGGCAGTACGCCACCTCTCCCTTGGCGTCTCTCGCCTGCAACTGCCGCGCTTCCTGCCCCTCGTGCCTCAGCAAAGATGCAGAGGTCGAAGCACGTTGCTGTGCGGTGATGAAATGCTCCCTGAATCAGCCTCTGGAGCCCCGCCCCTCACACCCACCAGGATCCTGGGGTTGCCTCTAGTATCCCTGTGGGTGCCCCCGCCCCCTTCTTAGACTACCCTCACCCTCCTAATCCAAGCCCGCTTCTCTGGCTCCTGTCCACCACTTAATGGGCGTTCCGGGGTGGCCGCGGTCCTCTGCGCCCCTGAGCACTAGCAGCGCGGGCCGGGCAGCGGGGAGGGAGGCGGGAAGCCGAGCAGGGGGAGCCCGAGGCTTGCGCGCCGCGGTGCTCCACAAGGGATTTGCCGCCTTCAGCTGCAGCAGCTGCAGCGGCGGCGGCGGCGGCGGGAAGAGGGGTGGAGGGTGGTGAGGAGGGCCGGAGCCCGGGCCGGGAGGGAGGGAGGGGAGCCAGGAGGCTGTGCCAGGCGAGCCAGAGGGGTGCTCCGCGCTCCCCCGCCCTCCTTCCGGGAGCGAGGATGCAGACTGTGAAACTGGTGCTGCTGGGCTGAGGCGGAGGCAGGGGAGTTGCAGCGCGCGAGGCTCCGTGAGTGTGTCTCCTGCGTGCGGAGAGGCGGGGGGAGGCGGAGGACCAGGAGGAGGAGGAGGAGGGGGAGAATGCCCGGAGCCGCCGCCGCTGCCGCCGCCGCCGCGATGCTCCCGGCTCAGGAGGCTGCCAAGCTGTACCACACCAACTATGTGCGGAACTCGCGGGCCATCGGCGTGCTGTGGGCCATCTTCACCATCTGCTTTGCCATCGTCAACGTGGTGTGCTTCATCCAGCCCTACTGGATCGGCGACGGCGTGGACACCCCGCAAGCCGGCTATTTCGGGCTCTTCCACTACTGCATCGGCAACGGCTTCTCCCGGGAGCTGACCTGCAGGGGCAGCTTCACGGACTTCTCCACGCTGCCCTCGGGCGCCTTCAAAGCCGCCTCCTTCTTTATCGGTCTCTCCATGATGCTCATCATCGCCTGCATCGTCTGCTTTACCCTCTTCTTCTTCTGCAACACGGCCACTGTGTACAAGATCTGTGCCTGGATGCAGCTCACCTCCGGTGAGTGCGCGCTCACCTCCGCGAAGGCGGAGGACCCCGGGGCGCCGGAGCCGGGGAGGGGCCAGAGTGGGAGGGACGGGGGCTGTGCGCGCCGCGGTGAGCCGAGCCGCCTAATCCGCTCGGGCATTGAAGTGTAGGGGGGCGGGAGCCCAGCGAGGCCGGAACACTCAGGGTTCCCCAGTCCCGTTGCTGGCGCCTTGTCCCGGGGCTTTCGTGAGCCTCCCGAGTGTGGGGGACGCCACTCAGAGGGACGCGCCAGAGGCAGGGCGGTTGTGGGGCCGAGTCCGCTCAGAACTAAGGCTGTGGGACGGAGAAGTGACCGCTTAGAGAGATGGGGGCGGGGGTCCGTACTGAGGGACTACGGAGGGACTGACAGGGCGAAGTGAAAAGCGTATTTGGAGAGGTCGTAGTGGAAGGAGCAGCCAGCCTGCCCTGCCCCTCGCTACTGGGACTATTTCTGTCCTTGATCCTGGGAATGGGGGTGGGGGGCGGTGGCTGGAGTGATACTGTTTCTCTCCGTTCCTGTCAGTTATCTATATTTTCTCTGGAGGGAAAGAGACCTTAATTCTGTTTTGGGTTTCCCCCATTTAAGAAGAATGTAGCTTAGAACATTCTTTCGCAATTCCTCAATGTCAAGTCTTCAGTTTGCCTCCTTGTTCGTGCAAAGGTCCTTCCATTTCATCTTTAAAACAGAGAGGAGTCTTTAGTGAATCAGGATTCCTCCAGATCTCGTTTTTTGGAAAGTGGCTTTGGGGAAGTGGGCAGAGAGGAGAATCTGTTTCGGTAGCATCTCCAATCACCCTTTGCATGTGGATGATAAATTGTTGCTAGCTGGAAGATATGAAAGTACTTTTTTTTTCTGTGCATCAAAGTTACTTTTTACCCAGAAAGAATGGGATACATTTCCTGATGGCTTTGAAGAGTCCTGAAACAAAACTGACTCCTTACTGTACTTCCCCTGATGCCTATTGCGTCTCTGCCAGCCACCTTGGATGCCCTCCCTTCTAAAGTCAAGGGTCCGGGGGTCCTGGACATCTTTCTGTTCCAACACTGTTGAGATCCTTTTGATTTTATGGATGATCTGGTTGTAGGAGAACACTGAATATCTTAGGCAGCTAAACTTCTCATTTGCATTTTATTTTATTGTTCTCATTTTTAAGATGTTAATTTCAAGATTTTGTCTTTCATTCTATTCCTGGAAAGGTTTTCTGGGGAGTAGGGATTAAACCCCTGAGTTTACCAGAGTGTTGTAGGGTGAGTAAATACTTAAAGGTGCTGGACAATAGCGTTAAGGTTCATAATCCTGTATTGCTAGTTGATAACGAAAGAAAAGCTTGTGGGAGACTACATATGTGTGGAAGTATTTGTTTTGTGTTGTGTCTCGCCTGATTCTGATTTGCCATATACTGTAAAAGTGTGTATGTGAAAAGCAAGAAATGAGCACAAGAAGAGACTCCCTCTTTTACACATACAATTATCCTCCTGAAATGCGAGTTCTGCCTCTCCTTCTGCACCTCTGTCCCCAACTTTTTATAGCATCCCCCCTCTCTGTGTTTTTATATATAATGTTAACTTTTATGGCTGTTTCAAGCAGAATAACTATGATTTGGAATAAATTAATGTATTATGGCTATTCTTGACACTTAGCTCTGGTTTGACTTTGAAGAGGACACACAAGATGCAGATGCTGTAGAAAAAGAATTGACCCTGCACAGCTAATTTTAATTTTTCTAAGTTAAATGACCTATTTAGACAGGTGATTCAAATTACATCGTTTTTCAAAGGTCTGAAAATACTTTTCAGGTGGTTTCTCAACAACATATTCTTCAGTGTTTGATTTTTATGAGATTTCGTACTCTAACCCCCCGCTTTTTTAAAGGATGGAAAGAAAATGATCTTTGAGAAAGAAATGCTAGGTTTGAAGTTAATACATTAACTGCAACCATTACAAGGGTTCCCCCCTCCCCTTTTCTCTTTCTGGAATAGAGCACATAAAAATTGTCTGACCTGCAGTACTGAAATATAATGTTGTTCTCAGGCATTTGACATCAGTATTTATCCTGTTTTCCATGTCCTATAAAATGTGGTGATAGTTTTTGTACTAAATAAAATGTAAGGACATTTACCTCAATTGGCTAAGTCCAGATCCTTAAGTGCTATCCTTTTTAAAACCTTTGTTTGCATTTATTTGGTATTTTATTTCTAGGTAAACTATAGGACATGATTTTGTTCATTAGTGAAGTATATTAATAAAAGTAGAATGGATTCTGATGACAGGTCAAATAAGAATCTGTCACTCTTTCACAGATTTTTAAGGCATGGCATACAGAAGATATTTCTAAAGAATGTTACATTTAACATAGGTTTTCAGGTTTTATTTTTAAATTAAGTCTCATGATACAAACAAAAAATTTAATATGATCTATTGTAAGTTTCTTTGAAAGTTTAGCCTTTAGACTATTCCTCTTTAATATTAAGTAGACTTCTCCTACCTATTGTTTAACTGTACCTAGGATAATCTCTAGTGTAATTTGCTAAATATGAAAAATGAGACCTTAATATACTGAGACCCTATTGGAAACTGTTTATCCCTCATTGGAAATCAAACTATTCACTTGTGTATTTAATTATCTAAGCATTTGTAATATACTAACATCTTATTATAGTCAGGTAGAATATAAAATCCAATTTCAAGTGATACATTAAGATGACAAAACAGGAGACTTCTTATGGTATTACAATATAAATAATTACTATTTTATGATTCTGAATGATGAACCAGAAAAATTAATTTATTTATTAGACCTGAAAATGATGTTGCTCATTCACCTAGGTGTGTCAGGCACACTTAATTGAGCTGTTATGAACACCTTACCCTCTCCCTCCCTACTCTAAATCTTGTTCAAACACAGTATGAAACTAGGAAACACAGAATTAGGAATTAAGAGCTAATATATCCCACTGTCTTTGGATGTAATCCTGTACATACAGACCATACCTTATATGAACACTGGAGACATAAAAATAATACATAAAGAATGATAATCAGAGATATAAAACTTTCCTAAATCTATAGAAAAGCAATTTATTCAGAAGAAAAAAAAAAGACTTCTTTCTGTGTGATTTCTCTAACACTAAAAAGAAAGGAGTAGATTTGTACTTCGTCAAGCAGGATAATAAAGTTCAGATTTTAAAAAAATCAGGATGGAAAGGGAAATTTCTTCCCCTGGGAACCTGATTTTCTGCTTCTGTGTTCTTTTTTTCTTTAAGTCAGTATTTCATTTGGTTTCTGAGTCTACTAATAACCACATTTATAAAAGTGTTTTGTTTGTCCTAGTGACTATAAGCCATACCTTGAATTGTTTCCAGAAGCCCATGTGTTTACCATATTAGGCCAAAGAAATCTTTTGTTTTCTTTTTCTTTTTATAAGCTGAAGTATTGAGGTGGAATTTAAAGTTTTGTAGACATCCATCATTGATTTATTGGTCCAAGGCAGCAGATGAGGAAAGATACTTGCCTTCATCTGTGGCGATGGGACACCTGATCCAAGTTGGATTTTCTTATTAAGGAGAGATGAAGACAGAATGGGTTGTACTCCCCAGACTCCTCATCTGTATCATTCTGAGTGTACCAACAAGAAGGGCCACCAAGATGGCAAGGCTTTACGGCAAGGGGGAAGGGCTGAATTGTTTAGTCTGTTACCCCTAGCCTCCCAGCTTTAGTTCTGCCAAATTCTTTTTATCCCACTTGCTTTCTTAAGTTTTATAACTTTGTTGTTTAGGTGAGATGAGAATCACCAAAGGTAATCACTATATTTCTTAGCCTGCAAGAAGAGCCTGTGAAATGTTATACGATCCTATCTTGTGGCACCCTCCTCTTTTCTTATAGATCTCATTAGCATTTGAAATTACAGCACATTTCCATGTTTATTTAATTTCTGTCTTCTCTAGTACATTGGAAGTTCCATAAAAACTTGTCTGTTTTTCTTCATATAGCATAGAGGTCAAAGCATGGAAATTAGAAGTTAAAAGATTTGGGTTTGAAGCTTGGCTGTGACACTTACGGACTCTGTGACCTGGGGAATTAATCTTTCTATGCTTTAGTTAGTCATCTGCAAATATGCTTATAATTGTACCCGTCAGGAAACTGGTGCAAAAACTAAATGAACTAATGTATATACTTAGTGCCTGGCTTATAGTAAGCAGGCCCTCTGTGAGTGTTGCATATGGTTGCTGTTTTTGTCTTGTTATTATTATTTCTATGTCTTGGAACATAGTGGTATGTGTCTATCTGGTACCTAGTAGGTATTCAACAAATTTTTGTTGAGTTAATGAATAAAATAAGAATGAATAATTGAGTGAAGAATGAAAGGAAAAAGGAATTTAAATTTCCCATACGTTGGGCCGGGCACAGTGTCTCAGACCTGTAATCCCCGCACTTTGGGAGACCAAGGCAGGCAGATCACCTGCGGTCAAGAGTTCAAGACCAGCCTGGCCAACATGGTGAAATCTCATCTCTACTAAAAATATGGCTCATGCCTGTAATCCCCGCACTTTGGGAGGCCAAGGCAAGCAGATCCTCTGAGGTCAGGAGTTCAAGACCAGCCTGGCCAACATGGTGAAACTTTGTCTCTACTAAAAATACAAAAATTAGCCAAGTGTGGTGGTGTAAACCTGTAATTCTAGCTACTTAGAAGGCTAAGACAGGAGAATCACTTGAACCTGGGAGACAGAGGTTACAGTTAGCCAAGATCATGCCACTGCACTACAGACTGGGCAGCAGATTAAGAGTCTGTCTCAAAAAAATAAAATAAAATACATTTCTCATTTGTTGTGGTGAGAAGTGAATGCTGTGTACTTTGAAAGCTGTGAGACTCATTTCTTATTGGTGTGTGGCATCAGTAATAGTGATCACACTGAAAGAACTATTCCTTGTTCTTTGATGACAATGGTGGCGACTTGACAACCTAATTTGTGATGAACTTTTTCCTAAACAGAGGCTTTTCTGATGTGTAGGCAATGATCTTTATTACAACATTGGGAGATAATCACATCTCAGGCTTCAGCAAATTTTTCCTTACCATTTATTTTTTCATTTAAGTAACCCATATCATTCAAAATGGAGGGTTTATGTAAAAATCAAGAGACTGAGTTTTCTTTTCAGGAAGAGCAGGGACTTGTTCTCAGTTGGTTTCTTTATGTATCTTCAGGAGCAGTAAAGACAGGAAAAGACGTGTTTTCCAGGCTTTCCCACTTCTTACTGGGCATCAGTGCAGATGTGCTCTTCTTGGACTCCCACGGAACCTGCCAAACCTTCTCTGATAGAGTGATTCTGAATGTCCTGAGCTCTGTTGGGGTGCTCTGAAGAGGGGACAAAACTGAGATGTACTCAGGTGTAGACTCAGTGTTGAGGACAGTCATCTGTCCTTACAGTTTGGCTAGTGCTGAGCAGTATGGGAAAGTGAGCTCTTGCCTCAAAGTGCTACTTATGCATCTTAAGTTCAGTGCCGTGGACTGACCCTAAAGAGAGGCTTTTCTCTACCAGAGCGTTTCAAATCTCCGACGTGTAGAGGACAGGATGTGTGCTGCTGGTGAGGG
This sequence comes from Plecturocebus donacophilus, assembly GCA_004027715.1. NCBI lineage: Eukaryota > Metazoa > Chordata > Mammalia > Primates > Pitheciidae > Plecturocebus > Plecturocebus donacophilus. Next base: position 19,243 of record PVKP010016652.1, read on the forward strand.
CAGTTTTTGTTTTCTCACAACATATTTCACTTAAAAGAATTTTTTATTTACCAAGACAAACTTATAAGATAGTGATCTGAAATAATTGAGAAACTTTTCCCTTATATGTAATGTGACAAGAAATGTAACAGTTGAAGAGACACATGAAAATATATTAATGTGATGTCAAAACAGTTTTTATAAAAGTGAGATTTTAAGCAAAATCAGTAAAAAATAACTGGTCCCATGTAACCCATACAATATATTGTTAGGAATTTTTTTCTTTATGCAAGGCTGCACATTTAACAACTTTTCCACTGTAAAAATATAAGAAAGTACTTATATACTTCTATAAATAAATAATAAACATAAGCCTAACCAGAATATAGTATCAGAGGCTTAACATGAAAACACCTGTTGGGTAATTTTTGTTTGGAATGTTGCTACCACCCAGGAAAGAGAATCCAGATGGCCAGGCTAGTATATTGCACTATATGTACATACCTCAGAAATCTTTCAGAGGGAGTAAAATTTTAAATGGAAAAAAAAAAAAAGAAAGAAAAGAAACAGAAGAGTATATAGCTAGAGTTCCAGTATGTGGCTCAGTGCACTTCTGTGTGTGGTGTGAGGAGATAAACTATGGGGAGAGGAGGAGAGGGCATTTTGGATCACATTGGCATGAAGCAAAAAATGCTGCAGGAGAATTCTAATTTGGGGGCTTAATCACATGAGAACTGGGCTAGTTTTAAAGAGTAATTTCCATAATATGTTTGAAGTTTAGGGGTTAACACCAGTTTTAATTAATGTGAATTTTCTTTATCATAATGAGTCAACTGGAATTTTTATTTGATAAGAGGAAAGACTAAGGAGCTGACCTTAATTCTTAATAATAAAAAGAAGATAGTAATAATGATGGAAAGTAAGAGGCTGCTTCATATAGCAAATAGTAGATAAGTTATTTAATGACTTACACATAATGCTGTTATGAAAAGTCACTGAGGCATTTGAAAAATAGAAATAAACAATCTCCCTCAGCATCCTAAATGTTTACGTAATTAATATCATCATTAAAAACATAAGCTCTCAAATTATGGCTATAATTCTATGATATTCCCAATGCACAAGGTCCTGGTACTATTCATAGTTTAAATTGTCTTAACTATAATCTTGAGTGCGTTTCTCACCTTTTTTGCTAAAATAAAACAGAAAAATAAGTGGCCTACAAGGGGAAGATAAATAATTTTTTGACCAATCATAGACATGAACCATATATGACTACTATTGTGTAGAATGAAAGAAGAAAGCAAACCTTTTGGAAATAAAGTTGCTGGCACAGAATTGTCATACTTGAGTTCTGACATCTTCCTCACCCTAATGAAACCAAGGGATGCAACAGGGTAGGGGCTGCTATGCGTGCCCAACAGGAAGAGAGATCCTAAATCATTGTCTGAGTGAAGCCGGTGTTCTAATTGCATGAAATTTTAAGATTATGACTTATTAATGAAAGGGCTAGTGAAAGGGCAGTGAAAAATAATGGCATAAATGATAAACACTTGTAGATCCCAAAAGAGGCCCTAACTCAGAAACAGACATGTACAACCCAACTAATCAAGGGAGTTCTCCACATTCTTTGCCCGGTTAGAAAACAATGGCAGATAGAATTTTGAAGGGGGCTCAAGTTTAGCTTCAGTACAGAGCATATCACAGGCCCATGTATTTAAGTGTTTGTAGATTCCTTATGGAAATAGTCTGGAGGAAGTGTTTTCTGTATGGCCTTTAGTTAAGTGAAGAGTGAGGTGCTGTAAAATCAAAATGGGAAATAGGTATCAGAATGGACAGAAGGCTCAGGATTAAAAAAAAAAAGGCAAACAGATCCAGCTGTGAAGAATGGCAGGGATATAGAAGAGTGACACCAACAACAAATGAAGTATGAATAGTAAAGAGACAATGAAATTCAAGACTGGAAAGCCTGTGGACTTTAATAACATCAAACGCCTGTTGAATTTGGTATCATCCATGGCTTAAAAATGTATTGGCACAGGACCAACAGAGAGCTAGAATATGCCTTATGGTACAGAGCTGTGTGTAAATCCCAGTTTTTAAGAAAGAAAAATTATGGCTTCACTCCCAATCGGAATTATATGAAAGACTCTAAGATCAAGCTATTTAAAGGAAGAGATACTAGATGTAATGGCAGGTGGAAATAAGGAGAAAGGTTAAAATAAGGCAACCCAAGAAAGAAGAAGTCATTGTAAAATTTGATGAAAAGCATTTCTATAGTTTCTCTTTGAAAACCTAATTATAAATTGTGAGTTTAAATTGATTTCTGTAATATAATGCCTTTAATGGGGAAAGGGAACTTACAGTGAACATTTGGGTAAATACATTTACAGAACTTCTTAAAAACATGTATAATTACAAACTAGACCAATTGAATTCATCTAAAATTCACATGATTAATAACTAGTGATTTTGTGGATTTGTGTGATGCCAAATATGAGTTCACTGAATATCTACATTTTAACAATTGACTGGACAAAGCATAATACTGACCGCTTGGTATGTTATAAAAACCTTCATAGAGAAAGGAATGCTCCACTATAGTGTTTTAAAACCCATGGTTGGTGACCTTTTAATGGTCATGATATCAGTTTGTAGATAATTAACATTAGAACTTGGATTAAAACTGAGTAGAAAATATGAATACAAGGCATGTAAAAAGGGCTTTATAAAACCTTTATTTTCTGAAAACATTTACATACTTACATAAGTGTGTGGACTAGGTTGCAACATAATATGTATTAATTATTGTAGGCTGTAGTCACAATGTTTGAACAACACTATTCTAGAGAAAAGATGATTTAGTGTGAATTTAGGAAAACAGTCATCTCTTTGGAAAACTGTTGAAGATTTATACGTTATTCATAGCTAATTTTGTATTAGAAGATAGATTAGATAAAATATACTTAACCTAAGCAATTTGAGAATTTTTTCCTTTGGTTTTATCACTTTCATTTATGACTTTTATTGCTAATATATACTCAGTTAAATTGTGGGTTGACTGAAAAATTAGACTTATTTTCCAGATGTGATTTGATTGACCCTTTGCGCTATAAAAAAATGACATGGTCCACCTCTGAGAAACAATATAGCTTAAAAACCATTTAACAAAACTAACCTTGCATCAAATAGATATAGACTCATAGGCTTTTGAATGTTGGACAGATATTAAAAATCATTTAACATAATCTCATTTTCTTAAGAAATAATAATGGTAAATACTAACTATTGAGCAACTAACACTTGCAAAAACCTTTAGTTTAACCCTCATAACAATCTTACAAGGTTCGTTTTATTATACCCATTTCGCAGATGAAGAAATTGAGGCTTAAAAGATCACTCAAAAGAACTTGTTGAAGGTCGTAGAGCCAATAGGTGGTTTGAGCCAAAATCAGACTCTTTCCCTGGCCTACAGCATGTTTCCACTAAGTCTGAGAGAAAATAAGAGTCCTGCCAAAGAGTACCTTGGAAAAATTGGGATCAACATGCTCAACACACATCTGATTCTCACTGTGGTTCCATTTCACTCACTTTCTTTTGCCTCCCAATGTAATGTCCGTTTATTTAGTTTAAGTCTTCAATATTCATTTTCACCATTCTGTATCATCATAAAAGGAAGGAGCTGCTGTTTACAGAGGAAATAATTATATATTTACCAGAGTTTCATCTTCAAGCACACGTAGGTGTGATGAGGTAGCCCTCATACCATCCTTTTCATTTCTCTAACCTAGAGGCTGGATGGTTCTTTTCCCCTGAAGTCCCCTTGGTTACCTCTCTGAGATTATTGCCATTAATCTTAGACGGTGAATTTCTACAGGACTAGAGCAACATCCACATTACTGGCTCTATGTCATCCATTCCAGCCCTAAATTAAATGCAGTAATTTTCTTAATAGATTTGCTCATTGATAGTGGTGGTGAAGATGGACAGGGTTGCTAAGGGATGGACAGAGTTCCGAAGCAGATAATAGTAGACTTGAGCAGTTTCTGGAAGGATCAGGGTGACAAAGGGAAGCTAAGGTGTGATCAGAATATTTGCATCTTGACCTATCATCTTACTGGCTAGATAACTTCGGGCAAGTCATCTAACTATTTTTGACTTTTCATTTTCTTAATGTTTCTAAGGCTTATACAGTTCTATTCCAGATACAAAAAAAAAAAAAAAAAGAGATTGCAAGTTACAGACATTTAAAAAATAACATCTGCTAACCAAGTGTTACTGTGTATTCACCAAGAAAGTAAACGTTAGGAAAACCATCCAGGATAGAGTGAAATTAAAGCAGAAAGAAAATAAAGAAAAACCAGAAAAATGGATAGGCATCTAAAGTTAAATTTTCTCAATCTCATGAAACATTAAATAAAATCAATTTTCTGCATTCTTAGGATTATTGAACTAATACATGTAAAACACTTAAAATTGGACCTAGAACATAGTAAGCACTCAAAAAAATGTTAGCTATGATTACTGTTACTACTATTACTATGAGAAAGATCAGGACCAGAGGCATGGTTAGTGTTTACAAAATTTAGTAAACAGAAAAATTAAACTTACAATGGGCAACCTAATAAAGGCAGTTTAGTAGCACAATTTGTGTATGCCGGATCTGCCTTGTTTGTAGATCAAGAAAATGTTTGTGAGTACCTTTAGTAAACTGTATGGTGGGCCAGCTGCAGTGGCTCATTCTTACAATCCCAGCACTTTGGAAGGCCAAGGTGGGCAGATCATGAGGTCAGGAGATTGAGACCATCCTGGCTAACACAGTGAAACCCCGTCTCTACTAAAAATACAAAAAATTAGCCGGGTGTTGTGGCACACGCCTGTAGTCTCAGCTACTCGGGAGGCTGAGGCAGGAGAATCCCTTGAACCCGGGACGCGGAGGTTGCAGTGAGCCAAGATTGCACCACTGCACTCCAGCCTGGGTGACAGAGTGAGACTCCTATCTCAAAAAAAAAAAAAAAAGTAAACTGCATGGTGTTATAAAAATGCCATTGTGATCCTTATAATGAATTGTATGCTTTACTTACAAAATATCAGGTTCAGTTGAGTTTAATTTTGTGTTAACAGGTCTAGCTCTTCCATTTTATATGTCTGGAGAAATGATTCAAATAATAGGAATGTATTTGGGAGATCATTTTGAACTGTTTGATAACTGCAATTAAACAAACTTGAAAAAAGGAAGCCATGTTTTGAAGAATTCGTAGCAAGACAGTTTTTAATTGTGTCAAGACCTGAACATTTAGTCATTCTTACTAATTTCCTCCAAATTATAGAGAAATATTATCAGCTGTTACCTAAATTATTTCCTCTTCACAGTTATTGAAAGCAAAATTGAATATTCTCTGACTCTAATAACATCAGGAACAAATTAGAAATAGCATTTTTCCTCTGCTATTCAAAATGTGACTATAATACATTGAAAATTAAGTTTCTCAATATTCATCTGTGAATCTTTATTTTTTTCCTCAGCAAAGAAGGTAATGATTTAAAATTTTCAGACTTATGCTCAAATGAAGGTTATGTTGTTCTATTTTTCATTAGCGTGTTAATTCCTTGTATATCTTTAGCTTTTCTAAAGTAAAAAAAAAAAAGTAACAACGTTGCTTCTTATAAATATTTCATTTTAAAGTCACCAGTTTATTATAAAATCAGAATATCAAGTTTTCTATTATTGCTTCTATGCCTACGAGCCAAACTCTTGGATTAAACTATAAGCAAATGAACATTCTCCGCTTTACCTATTTGCCCAAATTCCTTTTGTGGTGACTATTTAGAGCTGATTTTGACAAGAGAACTTACTAAATAAGCTTCTTCGACCAGACTGTTTTTGGAATGCCAGTGAGCATCACTGAGCAGTCTTGAAGGCCATGGTGAATAGTTCTGCTCTTCCAGACCTCTCAGTCTTTTGAAAGGGCTCTTTAGTAAGATCAGCTAGGATGGGGAAATGGGTCAGGATCCACCAGTCCCAGTTCACTTGGCTGAAGACCCCTCCATTGTCAGCAGGTTGGGCTCTAGAGGGAGCTCCAGCCCTGTCATCTTGACTTCTCAGAATTTTGTCTTTCACAGGGTCAGGTCCAGAGTTATTTTCTCCCTGACACTGCTTATAGGATAATATTCTAGAGGATGGAGGGTGGAGGATAAAATATGAAGGTTGAAAAAGAATAAGAAAAAGGATTTATAATCAGAAAACATACAGTAGAAGGGAAAGCTCCTTTACCAATAAGGGAAAAGCCAGTTCCTCCTGAATATTTCTGCAGCCCCTTACCTTAATATAAAATGCTTTGAAATTATTCTCTATAATTTATCTGACCTTTGAAGAAGCTGCCGTGACTTCCATTGTTCTCCTTTTTTGGAGAACTCATTGGCATGGTCATCCCTATCCGGACATTTTGGTTATTATTTCTTAGACTGGTGATGGACACATGGCAATGACTTGAGCAGGTCACTGGATGATGCAAAAGAAATTGAGGAATTCAGAACTGCAAGATTCTAAACAGTCATTTGGTCTTGGTGGTCATGAGCTATGCATAATAGTTGTGTCTCTGCAGGTGCTTGAACTGGTTTTGAAAATTTAAAAAGTAGGATTGGAAATCCAATTTCTTGGGAAACTTTGGGGACTTTTCAAAATTTAAAAATAATATTTATGATAAATCAGAACATGGACCCCAGCCATAGGCAAATAATGCTTCACAAAATCAGAATGAAAAACTGGGCACCAAATTTAATTACCAGTTTCTACCTATAAATTCCAGTCTCCATTTCCTTAAATAAAACAAAAGAAAAGAAAAGGAACAAGTTGCTGTTATACCCACACATCGCATTATCCACTGAACACCACTCAAAGGAGACACAAATTCTCAAGCTGGTTTCTATTTTATCTCTTTAGGAACCGGAAGTGCAGAAAATTCTTTAGAGGGAAATTTTTTAAAAGCACACTTCCCTTCTCTACATCAATACCTTTTTTCCATCCTATACTTAGCATTCTTTCTAATCCTCACCAGAATTTTCCCTCATTAGCCCCAATGCCCTGCTATGGCCTCAGCTCCCACTAAAGTGTCTGTGTGTGAACAAACCAAGTAGAAAATCTGAAACTGTACTGATAGTGCAAAGCATGCTAGCATTACTGTGTGCTTGCTTAGAATGTTTGGCCACACTTAGTGTGCAGAGAACAAAGGAGGAAAGTTCTGCAATCAGTGTGAGTTTACATTTCACAAGGGCTGTTCCCTTCTTTTTTGCGTACTATTAAAGAATTGATTTTTTTTTTGTAAAGTCTCTAGAAAGCCAACCAAATGATTGTGAGAGGTGGTCCCTATACACTGAAGTTTTAATTATAATAGAGCTATTCAAGAAATGGAATGTCTCACAGTTCTTCATCTCCAAGTCTCATGATAACATGAGCAGTTCATTGGAAATTTCTCCCCAAATGTGTTAAACTATTATCCAAGTTTAGTATAGAAATGTGATTTAAATGTCTATTGTATTATAAATGTTACTTAGCCTAGCCATCACTGCTTCACTTCATCTGCCTCATGTTATGAATAACATATTTTACATTGTGTATGGCGTGTGTGTGTGTGTGTGTGTGTGTGTGTGTGTGTGGTTTAAATAATAATAAATGATCATTTGTTTACCTGCTACCCACTCCCCTGATTACATTTCCTCTCACCCAGAAGTAGCCACTTTCTTGAGTTTTGTGTTATTACTTTACATTTTCTTATAGTTTTATCACTAATGTACACATTCCTGGGTAGCATATTCTTTAATTTTGTCTGTTTCTGTTTTTAAAGGAAATGCTTTTAATATTTCACCATTTAGAATGACATATGCTATAGATTTTTATTTTTGCAAATACTAGTTAGGTTAAAGAAGCTCCCTTATTTCCTACATTGATAAGTTTTTAAACTGTGAATATAAGTTGAATGTTATTGAATACATTTCCTGCATCTATTCAAATGATCAAATTACTTTTCTGAATTAATATATATTGATAAGGTAAATTATAAAACTGGATTTTCTAATGTTGATGTAATTGTGCATTTCAAAAATAAAGCCAACTTTGCCATACATCATGATACTCAATTTCTAATATTTTATTATTTTTATTATTATTTTTTATTTCAACAGCTTTTTGGGTACAAGTGGTTATTAGTAACTTGGATGAATTGTATAGTGGTGAAGTCTGAAATTTTAGTGCACCTGTAGCCCGAGTTGTGTACATTGTGCACAATATGTAGTTTTTGAATCTCCAATTCCACTTCCACCCTCCCCAGTCTGAATCTCCAAAGACCATTATATCACTCTGTTTGCCTTTGTGTACCAATAGCTTAGCTCCTACTTAAAAGTGAAAACATATGGTATTTGGTTGTCCATTTCTGAGTTACTTCACTTCAAATAATAGCCTCTAGCTTCATCCAAGTTGCTGCAAAAGACATTATTTTGTTCCTTTTTATGGCTCAGTAGTATTCCATGCTGTAGATGTGCCACATTTTTTTAGTCACACATTAATTGATAGACACTTAGATTGGTTCCATAGCTTTGCAATTCTGAATTATGCTATAATAAATGTATGCATGCAAATGCCTTTTTGATATAATGACTTCTTTTCCTTTGTGTAGATACCCAGTAGTGGGATTACTGGATCAAATGGTAGATCTACTTTATAATTTTAAAAAATATTTTCATGAGTTAAGTTGCTCTTTTTTTGTTTCCTTTGTCATCTACCTAGTTTGGATAAGGGGGTTATATAAGATTTATAAATGGTGAGAAGTCTCTCTCTTTCTCTGTCTTTGAAAAAAAAATTGTGTATGAGTCAAATGATTTGTTTTTGGAATGTTTAATAGAATTATTTCATAAAACTGTTTGAGCCTGTTGTTTCTTTATGGAAAGATTTTTATACTACTTATTACATTAATTGTTATAGAATCATTGAGGCTTTTTATTTCATCTTAAGTCAGTTTTTAAAGATATATTTTCCTAAGAATTGGTCCAATTATTTTATCTACATTTTCAAATTTGTTGTCATAAAGCTGCTCCTAATATATTTGCATACTCATATAAGGGTTGCTTGTGTCTTCTCTATTTTCTTTAACTCAATTTTGCCAAAGTTTTGTTATAGTCTTTTTAAAAGAACCAGCTTTAACTTTGTTAATTTTTCTCCATTACATTCTTCTGTCCTATAGCATTCATTCTGCTTTTTAAAATATTTCGTTTATTCTATTTTCTTTGGATTTATTCTTGTTTTTTTTCTAACTTTTTAATTTGGTTACCAAGTTTGTCAATTTTTTATCTGCTACAACTTTTATGGGAAAACAATCTGATTATCTATGCTGAGATTTTTGAAAAGGGCATTGTTGTAAGTTTTGAGCAGGAATTGCGTGCAGCTGTTACAAGCAGCATATTATTATATGTTCATTACAAAAAGCCCAAGTTGCTTGTTAAAATTTCACAAATATTTCAATGGCATGGTTTATACAAATTAATATACTTGATATTGAGGCTATATTCAATATATTTTTAGTACATATTTATATTCAATTTTTTCTTATATGAAGTAAATGTAATGAATGTTTTTACAAAGTTAACGTTTAGCATAATAGATGCTCCAAGATACCTTTCCATTTATTCTAGCAATTGCTATTGTACTAGTATCATTTTCTATGATATAAAAAAAAGATGAGAAAAAACTCTTCACCACTAGTAGTCAGTTGATGCCCCCATGGTTAATGTCAGCTTTAGTGCTCCATTACATCTTTGGATTTTTGCTTTGTCTTTTTTCTTAACTCTAATAATTTATTGCTTTACTATAAACTCAGTCATGCATGCTTTTAAAAGTTTTGAATTTTTATTTCATTTTCTTTTTCTTTCTTTCTGTTTTTTTTTAAAGCGGCTCTCTCTGTTGCCCAGGCTGGAGTACAGTGGTGCGATCTCAGTTCACTGCAACCTCTGCCTCCCGGGTTCAAGGAATTCTTCTGCCTCAGCCTCCTGAGTAACTGAGAATACAGGCATGTGCTACCATGTCTGACTGATTTTTTATTTTTAGTAGAGAGGGCTTTCCCCACGTTGGCCAGACTGGTCTCGAACTCCTGACCTTAAGTGATTCACCCACCTTGCCCTCCTTTGTTATTCCATATTTTTAAGTGTTCTAGTTAGAAGGGCTTTTTGGGTCATCTGTCCTGCTGTATTGTCCAAAATGTAAGTCCCATGGAAAATATTCTATTGCCTTTGCTAGGCTCTGTGGCCACAGGAACTCCAAACATCAAAGTATCAAGTTGCCACTTTGTGCCATTGCTTGATGGGGAACAGGATGGGAGAAATGGAGACTGTAGTTTCTGACTGACAACTCAGAACTAATGAATCTCCCATAGTGGGTTAGCATCATGTTTTTCTAAGATTAAACTATATTAGGAGCAAAGAAGTGAAGGTCTCTACTTCCAGTGACATTTGTATGTAGTATAGTAGATTTCTCTTAGTTCTCATATAAAAATACCAAATGAAATAATAAAAATACTGTAATTGGATTCTCACTCCTTTTGTTCATCTTTCACTCATTCATTTATCCTTCCCTATTGCAGTCCTTTTAGGTGTATTAGAGGAGATATGAAGACTAACACTTTTTTTTTTAAGATGGAGTCTCACTTTGTCACCCAGGCTGGAGTGTGATGGCACGGTCTCAGCTCATTGCAAACTCTGCCTCCCAGGTTCAAATGATTCTCCTCCCTCAGCCCCCTGATTAGCTGGGATTACAGGTGCCTACCACCATGCCCAGCTAATTTTTAAATTTTTAGTAGAGATGGAGTTTAACCATGTTGACCAGGCTGCTCTCGAACTCCTGATCTCATGATCCACCCACCTCGGCCTCCCAGAGTCCTGGAATTACAGGCATGAGCCACCACGTATGACCTACTAACACAATTTCTAATGTTGAGGATCTCTTCAAAATTAGTTTTCTTCCTAAGATTGGGAATAATTTTGCATTACTGGAGGAAAAAAATGTGGAGGCCATTATACCATACTACATAAGTGCCTAAGTTCCCAAGCCAGAACATTTGAGTTTGTGTAGTGGATACTTCTTTTACAGAGTAACTGTATAACCTTGGACCAGCTCCTTAGCCTACCGGTGCCTCAGTTTCCTCATCTGTAAAATGAGGATTAAAAATAGTACCTATCTCAGATCTGGTACACAGGAAACATTAGGTATTAGAATCATTATCTAATATGATTATTATCATCGTCTTATAATATTATAACCATTATCATTGTCTTATAATCATTCTAGAAAGGCAGTCACAGAAAGAACAAGAAGTATTAAGCACCTGGTAGATTACTCTTCTATAAAAACTCCAGGTGGCCTCACTGTTTTATTTCTTTTTTAAGCTAGAAAAAAAAATCATACACATTTTTGTGTTGCCAATCCATTGCTACTTCATTATTTATTAAGGTCAGTCCTTTCCATACTAGGCCTTTTAAGGATTTCCTAATAGTGAGGGGAGAACAGAAGAAGGTGTGAAACTTTCCAGGTGTGGGTGCCCTTTTCACCCTCTTTTTGGAGTTAAGGATTGGAGCGCTGTAGAATGATATAATTGAGGCCCAGGCAAAGGGTTGCAAGGAGCTGCAATGGCTGCTTGCAGCCTTTTTACTGGAAGCCTCCTAAGAACAGGGACCATGGCTGTTTTACTCACTATTGTGGTTTCGTGCCTAGGTTGCTTGTCACTGAAAGTTTGCCTTCTTTTCTAGCTAGGTTCAGTGGCTCATGCCTATAATCCCAGCACTTTGGGACGCTGAGGTGTGTGGATCACCTGAGGTCAGTTCTAGACCAGCCTGGCCAACATGGCAAAACTCTGTCTCTCCTAAAAATACAAAAATTAGTTGGGCGTGGTGACACATGTCTGTAATCCTAGCTACTTGGGAGGCTGAGGCAGGAGAATCACTTGAACCCGGGAGGCGAAGGTTGCTGTGAGCCAAGATGGCACCATTGCACTCCAGCCTAGGTGACAAGAGCAAAACTCCATCTTAATAAAAAAAAAAAGTTTGCCTTGTTTTCTAGTACACTAAACAGATGTCACAGTCCAAAGCTTTCTATTAGAAACTGGTGTAAGACAATTTCTCAGCTCTTTTTAGAGAAAGGGTTAACATGCTGATTTTTCCCACAGTACAATGGAAGATCATATATTTTCTGTATGTTCTAAACTCTATTTAAGAAAATAGATTCGGCCGGGTGCGGTGGCTCACACCTTTAAACCTAGCACTTTGGGAGGCTGAGGTGGGCAGATCATGAAATCAAGAGATTGAGACCACCCTGCCCAACATGGTGAAACCCGGACTCTACTAAATACAAAAATTAGACGGGCCTGGTGGTACGTACGTGCCTGTAGTCCCAGCTACTCTGGAGGCTCAGGCAGGAGAATTGCTTGAACACAGGAGGTGGAGGTTGCAGTGAGCCAAGATCGTGCTACTACACTCCAGCCTAAGTGACAGAAGGAGGCTTCGTCTCAAAAAAAAAAAAAGAAAGAAAAAACAGATTCTATTTTTATTTCAAGATTATAAACAAACTATGAAACAAACTTATTTATGCTTTAACATCTTGTGTATATATCTGGAATGACACATACTCTAAATGTCTCACCTTGACTAGGGAAATTTGGCATTGAAAAAAGATATTCTGTTAAAATCTAATATCTGGGTTTTATGGTTTGTAATGTTTGACCTTAACACAAAGAAGAAAAACATTATAGAGCCAAGAAAACACTAACACATTTGAAAATAAACCTTGTTTTTAAACAAATTGTTTTCCAAAAGAAATTCTTTTTATTCTTACCCTTCAAGATAACAACTATAATATCTGAAAGTTGAGCAAGGTGGGAAGATCTAGAGAACAAAAGAAAAAGACAAAAAGACACTGCAGTATAGTTAAAGGTGCTAAACAGATGAGACTGACACATGTCAGAAGCAGCAGTGACCTTCTGTGCTTCTTACTATCCCTGCCCCATTTAGACATTTATACAATGGTTGCAAGAGGAAGACTAATCAGGTAAAGTCTAAGCAAGCAGCTGAAGAACCTCTTCATTCTCCTCTTCCTCCTTCTACCACTCTTCTTTTTCTCCATTGCCTCCTCCTTTTCCTTCTCTCCTCTTCCCTCTCTTCTCCTCCTTCTCTTCTTCACAAATTTAGCTTGAAGTTAAAATACTCTGGGAAGACAAAAACGCATGACATTTATAAAAAAAAAAAAAAAGAAAAACACTATGTAGGTAGAGAAAGAACATTTTATTTAGAAGCTAACAAAAAGACAATATGAAATAATAAAAAATGAATTCAAGTCTCCTTTAAAATATAGCCGCATCAATTTGCTGCTTTCAGAGGGGTGCAGTAATAAAGTAGTGTCATAAAAGATATTTAGTAATTGTTTTTTTTCTTACAAAATAATTGTTTTACCTTTTTCGGTGTTGTGAGGTTTTTAAATAAACTCCAAGAAATAAGAAAAATGTGTAGAATCTCGAGTGCAATTGTAAAGTAGATATTGAAAGCTAGAGAAAAGTATTGGGAAATGAATTATTCTGTATAATAAACCCCAGACGTACAAGGGAGCCCTTTTATGATATTGCTCAGATACATTGTTCTCAAGGTTTCTTTAAGAAGATGCTGATTGCTTTGGATTTTGAAATGACTTTGTGATGTCTGGCTGCTATGGTAACTGCTACCTTATTAAAAAAATAACATTTATAGCATTAGGAGAAATACCTAATGTAGATGACAGGTTGATGGGTGCAGCAAACCACCATGGCACGTGTATACCTATGTAACCTGCACGTTCTGCACAGGTATCCCAGAACTTAAAGTATACATATAAAAAAAGTAACATTCATAATCAACTAAAATTCTAACTTTTTGACATGGTATTCTAGAGTTCCCTTTCATTTACCCCACTTTTCAACTTATCACATATTTACTATAACCTTACTTTTTGGAAGTGCCCGTATTTCCCTATTTTTTAATATGTTAGCTTGATATCATTGTCATATTTAAGTAAGGATTTAGTGTTATTGCAAAGCTAATTCCTTTTGCCCACAATAGTACCATTTGCTGAATGCTTTCCTTATACCAGGTACTATTCTAGTTCTCTACATAGTATCTCATTTAATCTTTACAGCAATACTATGAGGTGCATTATTATTATTATTCCCATTTAACTGACAAGGAAATGGAGGCAGAGAGAGATTAGAAAATGTTGTCCAGGATCATACAGCTACAGCTGTCCAGTATAGTAGCCTGTAGCCACATGTAGCTGCTTAAATTTAAATTAAAATGAAATGAAATTAAAGTTCAGTTTCTTAGTTAAACTAGCCACACTTCAAGTTCTCAATTAGTCTATGGGACTAGTTGCTGCTGTATTGGCAAGTGTAGAATGGAATGTCTCTATCACTGAAGCAAGTTTTATTGGACATAACTATCAGAGAGGTAATGACGCCAGTCTTAAACCTAGGGGGTTTGGTGGTTTCAAAGTCCATACTTGAAACTACTGCACTGAACTGGCTTTTTCTCCCTTCCATGAGAAATAAAGGGACTAGTACAGAGAGTCTTTGAGTTGGTGTTAATCAGAGATGGATAACGGGCAAGACTGATGAATAGAGACTGAATGGGAGATTCATTTATTGATTCCACAAATGTTTTTTGAGCCCCTACAGAGTGATGGGCACTGTTCTAGATGCTGTTAATGCAGTGGTGAACCAAACAGATGGCTTCTGTGTCCTCACAAAGTTTACATTCTGACATTCTGCTAGGGGCTGGCAGACACAAACAGCTAATTAAATACATATCTAACAGGTGGTGATAAGTACTATGGAGAGAGAGAAACAGAGTAAGGGTTATAAGGAGTGCTGATGAAAAGGTCTCTTTTGCCAGGCATGGTGGCTCACGCCTGTAATCCCAGCACTTTGGGAGGCCAAGGTGGGCGAATCACCTGAGGTCAGGAGTTCGAGACCAGCCTGGCCAACATGGTGAAATGCCGTCTCTACTAAAAATACAAACATTAGCCAGGTGTGGTGGCTGATGCCTATAATCCCAGCTACTCAGGAGGCTGATGGAGAAGAATCACTTGAAGCCGGGAGGCGGAGGTTGTAGTGAGCTGAGATTGTGCCACTGCACTCCAAGTTGGGTGATAGAACAAGACTCCCTATCAAAGAAGCACTGCTTCTCCTCATCTTCCTAATCTACCCTGCAAATTGGAATTCCTGATTCTGAATCCTGTAGTAGGCACTGTTGAGATTTCACCTGTTTACCACAAGCATTTTAAAGTCTAAAGGAAAGATCTCAACACAGAGAACAGTAAGTCTGTTTCTCTAGGGGTGGAGTTTTCTGCACACTTTTCCCTCAGTGTAGGGCAGTTCAGGTGGCCTCACCTCCACATCTCCAGCCAAGAGTTCTGGGTCCCATGTATGTGGGCAGGATCCAGGTATAACCATGAATTCCTGGCTACTATTTCAGTAACAGTTGGGACTTCCCAACTCCATTTAAAAACAGTCTAGAAAAACTCAAAAGTTGGCAGCTAAGATTGAGTGAGTTTCCAAGTGCATTGGGCAGGTGCCTGATTTCAGTCGGGAGCCTGTAAAGGGCTACCCAGAAAGGCAATTATCCCTCTGCAGTTCTGGATGCCTCCCAGAGGCTCCAAAGGGGTTAAAATGTATTGATTTTTGTTTGAAATGTGTTTATAAGGAAGCACTAGAGCCCCGACGTGTTCATGAAACCAAACATTTTATCCATTTTATACTACAAACAAACACAAAAGCTAGCATGACGTGGGCCAGACAATGAAGAAGTGTAAGATACTTAGCAGTTTTTAATGTTGGAAAAATTCACATCTTAAAACTACCTGTGCTTATAGGCAACTGCATGGATCAGGAGTAGATTAGGGTGCGCCATGTTGCTGAGGTGTGATGTCAGATGAGACCACCTGAGGATGATAATGTATCCAAGGGAACCATAATTTTCTCAAAATTTCTTGACATTCTGTCATTGAATTACATTAGTCATTTTTTATTTATGTTTCCTCAGGCCTTGTTTTGGGCTTGTGTTCCTGAAAGACACAGTAATAAATTATTCATTTTTATATAAATAAAGGTGGCAGATTCTGGATGGAAGAAGTGTTTGCAGAGTGAGAGTAATTCCTGTAAGATAAAGGGTAATTCTGGATTATGGCACCTTATTTTCTTCATCAATGCCCTGTTAACCTGAAGTTATATAAGTTATGAGCATTACTGCCTAATAGGGCAGGAAGGATGATGTGCTTCAAACTAATGAGCAGAACCTGCAGGAACTCCAAGTGATATTAGCCATTTTTGTTTACAGAGCCTTGGAATATACCGGTGCAGTTCTGGGTGCTTTATACACGGTGCCTTTGATTTTCTTAACCCTCATTCAGGGTTGATTTTTTTATTTGCTGATGATGTAGCTGAAGCTCAGAGAGATTATGTGACTTGTGACTTGTCCAGAGCCACCTACCTGGTAATTGGAAAGGTAAGGCTCAATGAAATGTCTCTCTCTTCCTTTATATATATATTATATCCATAATATATATATATTATAGATATATAATATCTATATTATAGATATGATATAGATATCATATCTATATATATATAGATAGATATAGATATATCTATATGATTATAGATATAGATATATCTATAATATATATATATTTTTTTTAGTTAGTCCCTTTTATTCTTATTTCCTTATTTCCCACTCTCATTGGCTTCCTCATCCACTGAAAAACCATTATAAGTCTGATATGTATTCTTTTGTTTGTATGGATCCTTAAAAAAAAATCTCTTTTTTGTGTTGCTCCATTTTTAATGTCAGTAAATGATATTCTGCTATAGATTTATTTCTCTTGTTGTTAACCATTTATTTTTAAACTGTTTCCATGCATTGCTAGGTTTTGAAGCTCCATCCATGTGGCTGTACGTACCTCTAGCTCGTTACTGCTGAGGACTGCACAGTACTCCAGAGTTGCATCCACCTCATTTCCCTTGTCCATTGCCCTGGCAACAGCTCCCCAGATTGCCCCTAGATTTCCACCACACCAGACAACTGGGAAGTGGACATCTTGTACACATTCCTTGTTGAGCCTATGTGGGATCGTTTGGGAATTGATGGACCATAGGGCACACATATGCTAACTTGGGCCACATTGGGCCAGTTTGCTGCTGTCCAGCCTAGCAGCTCCAGGCCCCACACATCTGCCAGCAGTGCAGAGCAGTCTTGCATCCTCTCATCCTCACTAGCACTTCCAGTTTTCTCATTTTTCTAATTTCTAATTTTGGCCAGTCTGATTGTATAAAGTGATATTTCATTGTTTTAATTTGCATTTCTCTAAATTATTAATGACTGAAAATTATCTCTTCATATGCTTGTTAGTTGAACTTTTTCTTCTGCGACCCTGTGCTCTACTTCAGGAGACGAAGGTCATGGTCAGGACCCTGGCTATCTCTCTAGACTGGCATTGTTCGTCTAAAATATAATGCCACCCACATACGTAATTGCATAATTTGTAGTAGCCACATTAAAAAAGGTAAAAAGAGATAAGTGAAATCAATTTCAATAATATATCTTAACTCAATATATCTAAGATACCATAATTTATACTTATAGTCAATGTAAAAATTATCAGTGAAATATTTTATATTCTTTTTCTACTGTCTTTCAAATACTTTGTATATTTAACAGTGAAAGCAAATCTCAATTTGGATGCTAAATTTTCAATGGTTAAATTGAAATATAGTCATTTATGTAAGTAAATTTCTGTTTAACCAAAAAATATTTGACACTGCTTATAAAATTTTGGATATGCCTGATTATTAGAAAGCTCTTTTTATATTGGGCCAAATAGTACAAAATTATTTTTAACAAAATAATTGGCTGCCCTCCGTTGTAGCTCCCCCCAAAAAGCCTTCCACAGACTCAACCTCAAAAATAAGTGTAGCATGTTTAAAAAATTGGACCAGGACCTGAAATTACGTAGCAGCAAAGGCTATTCCTCCACTAGCATCTATCCAGGATGATTTAGTAAAAATCTGAATCTGTTGGCAGTCTGACCTAAGGATTAGTTAATGTATTTTATGCAAAGGCAAGGCCAGCACACATTCTCATTTTAGTAAGAAGCATATAGAAAGATAAATTTTCATCTTCATATTATTGATATAGTGCACTATACAGATGTATACAATTAAGAGATAATCATATGCAATATGGCAGGCATTAATAAAGACAATGTGAAAGATTGTGGGACAAACTATCAGTGAAATGATTGTATTAGGATATAGCTTTTGTAACAGAAGGAAACATCCTGCAATGAAGGCATGAAAAATATGGTCGTTTATAGTCACTTTTCTAGGTTTGGTCACTGTTCAGCCCAGGGTAGGTGATGAGAAAGGAACAGAATGCAGACTCCAGACAAGAAGGAAAGTAGAGTAGATAAGAGAACCTCCTTCCTTGCTTCCTCTACTCCTTGGTGTTGATTACAGGCTGCCTCTGACCATATACCCAAAGAAAGGGTAACAACTTTAACCCATAATTTAGGTGAGGACCAGTTTGAGAAATATATGATAGTAAGGAATAATCAAGGGCATGGGAATATACGTGGCCTGGAGTTATCCTTTCCTGACTTTTCCAAATCTCTCCATTTTTGTCATTGTCAGAAGTAGTGTCATTTGGACCATGGCAGCTTCAGGGTGCAAGTATTTTTCCTTTAGCCTTAATCCATCTTGGAGCAGGGGGAGCAGGTGGAGGTTGAGGAGCAGACAGCAAATAAAAAAAGAAAAACCCACATCTGACCCAAGAAGACAAAAGATGGACTCTCTTGCTCCCATTTGTTCCTAGACTCCTAGGACTAATTCTGTTCAGGAAACGTTCTCTTGGAATGCACTGTGCTAGTCATTATAGGATCCCAAAGACAAGAGATATATCACTCCCACAATCTAGTTGTGGGGGAAATGGCACCAACACACAGATAATGAGAATAGTTAGAGAAAAGTTAGAATGTGCTAAATGGTCTAAGATAGGAGCCGGTAACCCCTGGGCCATGGATTGATACTGTTCATGGCTTGTTAGGAATTGGGCCACACAGAGAGTGTGGGGTTGCGGTCCAGACCCGGAGCAGGAGCCCTAGAGACGCTCAGCACTCGCCACAAAAATATTTTTTAAAAATTAAATTAAAAAAAAAAAAATGGAATTGGGCCACACAGCAGGAGGTGAGCAGTGGGCTAGTGAGCACCACTGCCTGAGCCAAAATGGTTGGAGAACACTGGTCTAAGAGAAACACAGAGTTTGTAGAATATCAAAAGCCTAGTCTTCACATTTAATTTGGGGACTTGGAAGAAATTATTGAGTAAATAGTCTTTGAGGTAAACCTTAAAGGATGAATAGGATTTTCATAGGTAAACATGAGCAGAAAAATGCATGCTAGGATTACTCCAGAGGGAAGCCCCAAGTGATACTATGCACACAGAATTCGTCACCCACTATACCTAAAGAGCTAAGCAGTAAAGGCATCCATGTTTTTGCTTTCTGGATCTGATGGCATCGTGAAGATAACTCAGATTAGTCTCAGAGCTATGAGATCACCTCTGCTTCCTTAACAAGTCTTGTGTAATATTGGCAGCCAGCTACCAGGTTAACAAATATAAGTGTGAACCCAGGACTTTTTCCTCCTCTTAAAGGCAATTAATAGTTATTGACCTGGGGCTTCTGGACAAGTGATTATCTAAAACATCCATTTGTAAAGGACATCTTTACAACTCTGTAAGCACTAACTTTCAGGTAGCCAACTTCAGCAGAGTAGAAAAATCAGCATGTTATGTATTTAAGTCTCCCTTTCCCCTCCAGTATCATTAAGGTTTCAACCAGAGAACAAAACCAAAAGGAGATAAATATTAAGAGATTTATTCTAAGGAATTGGCTTACACAATAGTAGAGACTGGGTGGGCAAGTCTGAAATCCCTAGGGTAGGCTGTCAGGAAGGGGAGACTGCAACACTCAGGCATGAGCTGAAGCTGCTATCTGTAAGTGGAATTTCTCCTCTTTACCCTCCCCCTCCCCCTCCCCCTCCCCCTCCTCCCTCCCCCTCCTCCTCCTCCTCATCTTTCTTCTTTTTCATCTCAGGTCTGCTCTTAAGGCTTTCCAACTGATTATGGACTTTAATCACATCTACAAAATAACTACGTGGCAACAGCTAAATTAGTGTTTGACTGAATAACTGCAGGCTGTACCCTGGCCTATTGACACATAAAATGGACAATCACAAATCCCATAGACAGCCCTAGTATTAGGATGAGGACAGGTAATATAAACAGTGGGATGAGGCAATATAAAGCAATGGTGGAAGGGAATCCATCAAAGACCCAAAAGGCCACATAGTATATGAGTTTATTCATATGAAATATCCAAAATAGACAAATTTACAGTGGATTTGTGGTTGTCAGGCTGGGGATAGGAGGAATGTAGAGTGACTGGTAAATGCATATGAAGTTTCCCTTTGGGAAAGATGAAAAAGTGTTGGAACTAGTAGTGGTAATGGCTGTACAACATTGTGAATGCACTTAATACCATTCAGTTGTACACTTTAAAGTACTTAAAATGTAAATTTTATGCCACGTGTATCTTTACTGTGTTTATAAAAAATAATCAAATTTTTATTTGGTCTGACTACAGTGGACTTCTCTTTGTGGGTCAGTAGGGTGTAAATTTTTTATTTATTTATTTATTTTTTTGCAGTGGAGTCTCACTTTGTCACCTGGGCTGGAATACATTGGCACAATGTCGGCTCACTGCAGCCTCTGCCTCCCAGGTTCAAGCAATTCTGCCTCAGTCCCTGAGTAGCTGGGATTACAGGTGCCCACCACTATGCTCAGCTAACTTTTTGTATTTTTAGTAGAGGTGAGGTTTCACCATGTTGACCAGGCTGGTCTAGAACTCCTGACCTTGTGATTCACCTGCCTTGGCCTCCCAAAGTGCTAGCATTATAGGCGTGAACCACTGCACCTGGCCCAGTAGGGTGTAATTTAAAAGTGTCAGTTCATATGTTTACCTTTGCTTTAGCATGGCATTTACCTGTTTTTGACAAGTGCCAGCCTCAGTTCCCTTACACCGTTGAGATGTAGGTTGTTTCAGCCTGTTGCTCTACATGTAAAGCTTATAATGTGAGATCATAGGCAGGGTTTACTTAGACAGCTTGCAAGTGTATTGAGCCATAAAGATAATACAGCATTGGGTGACTTTCACAGAGCCAGTGATGGAGATCTTCAGATACAAGAAGCTTTTGTTTAGAGCGTGATGATTGGGAAGATGATTGTAAATCTCTGGACTGTCAGAAAGAAAACTGAGATTTAGCTAGGTTATTGCACTTGGGTTCCTGGGAATATTTTACTGCCATGGCTCTTTTCTTCTCAATAAATTCTTTTCAGGCTGGATCTTTATTGAGAGCTGTGATGTGTGGATCCTTTCCTCTGTGTATAGCATGAGCTGTTGCTCGATGGATGGCAGCATAATGATCCTTTTGCAATGGTGACAGTTTGGAGAAATGTTTTCCAAATGTGTTGCTACTGGCAGACATAGATGAATTTCCAACTAGAGTTATGGATCACCAGGAAAATGGGCTCTGACAGTGCCCTGAAGCCAGGGAGTGAAATAGACCTTCCCCTGGATGAGGGTGCATGCGGCAGGTGTGCAGAGCTGCACAGAGAGGGCCAGCATGAGAATGTCCTTTTATTTATGCATATACTTCCTCCTTCTCAACTGGAAACCACATATTGCATATTTATTGCCCTCAATACGGGGATTTCTCATTGGGAATACTTTCAGCTCTTTTAGAAGCAACATTAAGTATTTGAAGCCACTAAGGAGGAATTTATTTACTGGCATAAGTGGGACTTCAGATATCTGAAAGAGCCTTTAGAAGGTCTTATGTTAGGCTTCACTTATATCATTTTACTAGTTAAAAATAACATTTAAAATTATTATAAACTATTATAGATGCTATTGTTAGCTGATTTGGGTCACTGAAAGACATATTTAGATAAAATTAATTTTTTGAAGTGTCAATGTTCCCATCCTGAATGACTCAATAAATATGTAAAAAAACTAAATACAATTTGGTGTTGTCTTTTCCACAAAAGTAACTCAGCCGACTTGTACATCTCGGCCATTTTTTGACTATTCAGGTTCTTGAGTCCTGCACTGACTCAAGTCACATGCACATAGGAACCACGAGCAGCTTTAATCTTTATGGGAAAAAGAATTCTATGCAACTGTGTCCACTGTTAGAGCTCGCCAGTCAGGCTGGCCTAGCTCTTGCAAACACCTATTGAAAGACAATTATTGATGAGTGTGATGTAGTATGGATGTATAAGATGTGCTAAATACTTCATAGACATGATTTTTTTTCCCAATGCCAGTTTTGTGTAGCACGTGTTATAAACTGACACTCAGAAAAGTGAGTAACTTACCCAAAGTCACACAAATAGTAAATGGGAGAGTTGGCTTCAATTCAAGCACAGTCTGATCCTCAAACTCTGACAGTTTCCATTGCACCATAGTAACAAAGATTTTCAGGATAGTTATCCACAGAGCTAGTCACCAGGAAGTGTCATTGGACACCTATACTTTTAAAGGGATGGGAGGCTGCACAGTAGGACGATCTGGGCAATGGCAAGAAATTCACTTGAAGAGCAACTCTTCTCTCCAGATAGACTGCTCACTGCTCATGCATAACCTGCTCTTTGGAGCCTTGCATTCCAATGTATCATGTTCCATAGTTAACCTCCTCTGTGCTTGCTGTGCACCTGCCCATATGTCTGTATTCACACTTGTCGTACTTTATCGTACCTGGCACAGAACTTGCCATAAAGTAAGATCTTAATGAGTGCTTAATGAACTGATAAGGTAAATGCATCCAGAGAAAGCTCAGAGATTGGGAAGCCAGAGGGAGGAAACTGAGCAGGTAAAGTAGGAGGTTGGGGACAAGCAAATAGGACTTGAATAGGAGCCGCATTTCTATGTTTGCCTTGTAGTGGGTGAGCCAGCCAGCACCAGAAATATACATGGAGCTTGATGATAAAACACAGCCTTTCTAGTCATTACATTTTCAGCTTTAGGGAGGTTGATTTCCACAATGAGTTGTTGGATTTTTTTTTATGTGCTTTCTCGTGTGTGTGTGTGTGTGTGTGTGTGTGTGTGTGTGTGTGTGTGTGTGTGTGTATTTACATACCTCTTGCCCAGTATGAAAACAAGGAAAGACTTCGAAGGAAGACTTCAGAGGAGAGTGGAAATAGGGTGATCAATTCTCTGAAGACTCAAAGTTCCCCACTTTGGTCACTGAGCCAGGGATGGGCAAACAATAACCCATGGGCTAAATTCCTCTTATGGACTGTTTTTGCATGATGCTACATATGAAAACAGAGCTAAGAATGACTTTTAAATGTTTTACTGGCTAAAAAATCAGAAGAATAATAATCTGTGGCATGTGAAAATGATAAATTCAAATGTCAGTGTCCATAAATAACGTTTTATTGGAACCCAGCCATGCTCAGTCACTTGCGTATTGTATATGGCTGTTTTCACATTACAAGGGCAGAGTTGAGTGGTTGCTACTGAGACTGTATGGCCCACTAAGCCTAAAGTATTTGATCTGGCTTTTTACAGAAAACACTTGCCAACCCTTGCTCTAAGCCATGGTAGCATCATCCCCTTTTAAGGCTGGTGGGAAAACAGAATAACATTGTTTCCATTGTTTCAGGAGCCTTCCAGCAGAGTATATTGATTGTATTTATAGATTCCTATTGATTTTTGTTGTTACTTTAATCTGTGTTTGTGGGAAGGGCCTTGAATAATTGTTATATTTTGTGAATGTACATTCTAAATAGCATCTGGAAAATCTCTCATGATTGATTTTGGTAAAGAAGCTTTAATTTCTAAATTGCTTTTGAACTTTTCCATCTGAAAGTGTGAGCTGAAGGGGAAGCAAGGAATAGGTAAATAGCAGCCTTTGGCCCCACACTACTTTGTGAGCCACTCTGGGGATTAATGAAATAATGTATAGGTGGCATTTTGTGCTTGTCAAGGAAAGGCATTACATAAATATAAGACATTATTATTAGTAACATACAGAGGGCCTTGAGGAAACGATTTTCATTTCTGACTCACAGAATAATAGGTTTCTACTAAAATAGTTAAGATTTGATGATTAAATGTATGCTTGTAATGGGGTTAAAGTAGCAAGGTTTAGCAGCAAGGTAATCTTGGAGTAATGAGAGAGATGATCATGATTTCAAGATATACAAATCTATCTAGATTAAAAAAGAAAGGCAATAATTTTCTGCTCTCCTGAAACAATGTAAGATTTGATGCTGCAAAAATAACTGTGATCATTGGTGAGAAATCACTTTGGGATCCACTTCTTTTAAAGGGTTGGCATTACACCACCTGACCAACACCTAGGCTCTCCAGGAACTAGAGGATGTGAATGTGTGATGCAGAAATGCTCCTGGACTTTACCCTCTGACCTGCTAGATCTTCCCAGAGATGTTCCTGGGTTCTAGCAGGTAGTTCTCATTAGAGCAGAGGCTGGGACAAGAACTGTGGTACAGGCAGTTTATTTGTGAGGTACTCCTCCGAAGCAACAGGGAGAGAGCAGGAAGCATAGACAGCCAAGAGGAAAAGTCAGCCAAGGATGTATTATTGGGCTGGGTAACCTGCAGGCAACTGAGCTCCATCTGCTGGGGACCCTCTGAGGCACTGTGTGGAATAAGCCTCAGACTGCCATTCTGAAGAAGGCTTGAATTAGTAAACTCATTATATCATAAAAAGAGTCATTGCCAGGTTTTGAGGTCACATGTGCTAGATCGTTTGCCTAAGATGTTTTGTTTAATTCTGAAAACAATTCAGAAAGGTATCTTTGGTCACATTGTACAGACAGGAAACTGAGGAATTTAGTATTTTAGTGTAAATGATATAAAGTCACTTAGCTAGTAAGTGTTAGGATGCGGATCCAGGTCTGTGTAACAGCAAACCTCATGCCATTTCCTTGATGCTGTGTAAGAATGTAACTGCCCAGTGGGTTCATTTTGTATCAAAATACAAAAAGTTAGCTGAGCATAGTGGTAGGCACCTGTAATCCCAGCTACTCAGGGACTGAGGCAGAAGAATTGCTTGAACCTGGGAGGCAGAGGCTGCAGTGAGCCGACATTGTGCCACTGTATTCCAGCCCAGGTGACAAAGTGAGACTCCATTGCAAAAAAATAAATAAATAAATAAATAATTTACACCCTACTGACCCACAAAGAGAAGTCCACTGTAGTCAGACCAAATAAAAATTTGATTATTTTTTATAAACACAGTAAAGATTCAGGTAGAGCCAATTTATCAAGACAGGGGAATTGCAACAGAGAAAGAGTTTAATACCTGTACAGCCAGCTAAATGGGAGACCAGAGTTTTATTATTAACTCACGTCAGCCTCCCTGAAAATTCAGAAGCTAGAGTTCTTAAAAGATAGTTTGGTAGGCAGGGGGTCTAGGGAATGGAGAATGTTGATTGGTTGGGTCAAGGATAAAGTCATAGGTATAGGGAGTCAAAGCTGTCCCCTTGCACTGAATCAGTTCCTGGGTGGGAGCTACAAGACAAGATGAACAGGTTTACTTGTCTGGGTGGTGCCCAGAACAATCAGAAGGCAAGTTCTGAAAAAATACCTCAAACACCAGTCTTAGGTTTTACAATACTAATGTTATCTCTAGGAGTAATTGGGGAGGTTAGGAATCTTGTGGCCTCTGAATGGCTACTTTGTAGGTTTTATATCTTCTCCTCAAGCAAGAAGGGAGTTTGTTTTGGGGACTGTTACCACCTTTGTTTAAAAGTGAAATTACAGACTAGATTCCTGCCAAAGTTAGTTCAGCCTGTGTTCAGGAATGAACCAAGAGCAGCTTGGTTAAAGGCAAAATAGAATCAGTGAGATCAGCTGTCTTTCAGTGTCATAATTTTCCCAGTGTAATAATCTTTGCAATGGCAGTTTCAAGAATGTAGCCTCTTTCTCGGGCGGTGGATTTTAAATTTTAAATGGTTTCTGATTTGTAATGTTGGCAGGATGAGTGTGTGGTGGGAGGTGCTTTTGCGGTAGCAGATAATCCCCCAAATCTCAGTAGTTGAACCACACCTTACTTGTCTCACAACATGTGCATGTGGGTGACGAGGTGGCTATGTGTTGGTGCGATCCTCTCCTGGGGATTTAGGCTGATGGAGCAGCCACTGTCTGGCAGTGCTGGGTCTAGGCTGAGTCTAGGCTGAGACAGTTGAGGTACCTGTGCCATTCATTCTCAGGGTGGTGCAAGTGCTGACCTTGAATTCACATGACCTTGGGAGTGAATGCCTCCTTCCCCTTTGTACTACAGATGCCTCACTTAACTTACCCTAGTTCAATCCTTGCCATTGGGACTGCATATGGCAGAGGGAAGAGGGCCTGGTAAAGCAGTCTCAAAGCTTTCACCCCGAGTGACATGCTTTTTCTGTTCACATTTTATTGGAAAAGCAGGAAGGATGCTGGATATTGGTGAGCAGTAGTACAGTCTCCCAGAGTAGGTTTCATTTAATTCACTTTTACAAGCCTCCTTTTTTCTTGTTAATAGGTTCACAAGTTTAAGCTATTAAGCAGATCATCATGGCTTGGAATATATTTAATTCAAATGTTGACTTTCCTATGTGATCTCGTGAAAATTCAGAATAACCAAGTGCTGTAGCTGAAGCTTCCTATATCTGAGTATTAAAAGTAGAGTCGCAAGGAGGGGTCTCTGTAAAAATTTCCATGCCATAATCACCCATCCAAAACTAATCTTGAGATTTAGCCATTTTCTAGACGGACTGAGAGACAGAGGAAACAGACAGGCAATTGTTATCCAAAGATTTAATCTTGAATGTATAATAAGAGCCATTGACTATAGGCAAAGTTTGATAAAATCACAGTGTGG
This sequence comes from Plecturocebus donacophilus, assembly GCA_004027715.1. Taxonomy (NCBI): domain Eukaryota; kingdom Metazoa; phylum Chordata; class Mammalia; order Primates; family Pitheciidae; genus Plecturocebus; species Plecturocebus donacophilus. Next base: position 46,279 of record PVKP010016652.1, read on the forward strand.
TGAGGGTGGGGGGACTTGTTTACTACTAGTTGCCTTCTTTAGCATGTGGTCTAGCAGATTCTTTTGTTGTGGACTGCATTTTCTCTGTGAGCTGAACACAATCAGAGTAACTGTAGAAGAGACATTAACACACACACACACACACACACACAATCATGCACGCACTTCAAAGAGGCACTGTGAGAAGAAAAAATGGCTTTGTTCAAATAATTGCAAAGCTGGCAGTAGAAGTTAGATTTTCATGTCCACTTAACCCTGTACATAAGTCCAAAGAATCCAGATCATCTACCAAAATTCTACTCTTGTCTTGGGGAACAAGTTCTAGCAGTGGAGAATGCTGCGTTATGGTCAGAACAAGATTTAGGTGTTAGGAGAAGGGGAATCATATCATGGTGAAAATCTGTTGCGTCTTTGTATTTTTGTCCTCTCTAGCAAGAACACATTGTGTAACTGGGCAGGCCATTTAACTTTGCTGGACACCAGTAAAATGAAACTAGGAGCAGGTCATTTAACACCAGGAGGGGACATGGATGTACTGAAGGGTAGAGAAGAGGTTTGGAACAAATATGAGAGGAATAGAAGCATTTTGGAGTCCAAGAAGAATTCAAAGTTAAATAGCAGAAATTGTAGCAGACCCAGTTGGCATGGCATATTTTTCATTACATGACACACCAGGACCAGGGATGAGGACATCTAAATGTAAGGGAAGGTCATCTTGGAATGATTGCCCTTGGCAACTTGGCTTAGGAGAAAAACAGAAGAGTTTGAAGTTTCCTGCAGTCTTTTGTGAGAGCAGAGAAGGTTCTGTGGGCAAGAGTGTGGGAAAGATAGAAAGGAAGTTTTGGACACTCAGGAAACACTGAAGGTGAAACAATGCTCAATAAAGATGAGACCCCAAAGGTACTAAGACCTGTGAGTGATTGAGTTGGAGCAGGAATTGCATTATCTTTTTGAGAAGATGGAGGAAGAGGGGAGCAGAGTGCTAGACAGTGAGTTTATTAGGATAGGGCCAAAGGTCCTCTTTATTTTGGTATCCCAGACCTTACAATGTTGTCAGGCACATGGTGGATGCTTAATAAATCCCTGTTGAAATAAATTAAGCTGAATGTTACCCAGGCTGATGGCAAAAGATGAAAACAGAAAGCAAATTCTGAAAATACTGGGCTGTAGACAAGGTTGGCATGTGCAGGTCTTGTCTAATGCAGAGGAGGTGACCTAGTTTATCTTGCCAAGCACCCCATCAAGGGCTTTCCCTTCCTTTCTCTATGACTGACTTCACAAATAAGAGGTAATTTCCCTAACTGTTGCTAGCTGTGCCTCCCACTTCTATAGGATGGGTTTCTGCTTACCATCCTAGTACAAAATTATATTCTCCTGCTTGCCATTTTATGGGAATGGCTTTGACTACATTCTTGATAAAAGAGTCATTCCTAGGGATTCAGTAAATATAAT
>PVKP010016653.1:0-47726 GCA_004027715.1 Plecturocebus donacophilus
TGGTGTGTGTGTGTGTGGTGTGTATATCTGTCTGTCTATCCTCAAGGACTGTCTGATTTCAGCGGCACCCACATCCCTCTACTACCATCTCTTGATAATTTTTCAGTACCACCTTGTCATACTCATCCAGGTACAGCATGGAGATGGCGCTCAGTTCAGTGGGCACACAACAGGCTTTGGGGATACTGGAATTGACAGAATTGACCAGGGTCTGCACAATGGCATGGTTGGTTGAGTTGAGGTGGTCAGCTAGTGGAAAGGGGCAGTCCCCATGGCAGTAGAAGGCCTGGTAGCCTGGTGGGGCCACAATCCAGTCATTCCAGCCCACATCGCTGAAGTCCACATAGAGTGAGTGGCGCCGGCAGTTCTTATTCTTCTTCCGGGCCCGCTGTGGGTGATGCTTAGGGCTACGCTTGGCCCTTCGGCGTCGGGTTAAAGCATGGCCCCGGCCATCATGGCCAAAGGTGACCAGGAGGGGCCGGAGTTGGGCCCAATTCCCACTCCCTTGAGGTAACGATCGGCTAATCCTGACATGCTGGCCCTGGTGGGTCCGAGTCTGATGGAGGTGAGTCACCTCAATGGCCAGACCATAGTTCGGCTGCTTCTCCCTGGTCCAGCGAAGGACAGCAGGGCTCACATCGAAAGTTTCCCACCGTGTCACATTGTGGTGGACCAGTCTCGTGTCCAGTAGTCGTATGATGAGGTGCCCAGGCACCACTTCTGTTGGGGGCTTCATAACCTCATAAATGTTTATACGGTGGAAGCCCCGTTCCCAATCAGGGCCCTGGTCCACCTGCTCCCGGAAGAGCCGAAGCTCTGCAGAGGAGATCACCTCGTTCTCTGGGATGCTGCTGAGGTTAAAGAGGAAACGAAAAGCAGAGTTTTCACTGGTCCCTGGGATGTTCTCCAGATGTTCTAGGCACAGTTAGGAAGAGGAAAAGAAAAAGCACGTGAACTTTTTTCAAAGACGGAAGAGTCAAGAGATATCTCAGGGTTGGATGATGAATGGTGAATTCTGCTTATGCAGGGGAAACCTACTGGGGGGAAATAAGCACACCCCTTAATTTGAAGGAGCATATAAGTGGGGCAGTTAGCAAACCAGCAAAATGTGGCTAGCATTTCTCAAGTACCAAAGACAGAAACTATCTCCCAGCCTCCTTGATATTCCTAATAATTTCCATGTGTCAACTCCTCTACGGCATCACCATCAGACTCCTCTTTTAAAACCCCCTCTTGGCTTTGCGTCCACAGTTTTCTTTACAAGTGGTTGTAAAGAGAAAGAGGGGCCAACAGAGTACAGGCAGGAGGAAACATGCACACAGCCACCCTCTCCCTCTTCCACTATTGAGTATGTTACTAAACATTTCCCCAGTGATCTTGGAAACACAGAGCATGCCTTGTTGATCATGTTACAGAGGGGAAAATAAATTCCAACACAGTAATGATGCTGGTGGATTAATAACTCAGATTTACTTTGGAAAAGAAACATCCGCTAGGAAACATTCAGATCAGATTACAAGGCCCCTATTGAATAAACCCGACAAACACACAGCTGTAATATTAAATTCAGAAGGTGCTTTGAAAAAAGCGGGCAGAAAATCCAGCAGAAAAGGCTTTGATATAGCAACAACACACCGCTGGGGCGAGCCCACGTCTGAGTGCTGTCATTCTCCTTCCCGTGAACACCTCCCCCTCTGTCTCCAAAAAATAAGTTCGGTGGCAGCTCTGCAAATTCTTAGAGGTAAGCAGCTCTGTTCCTCAGCCTGCTGGATTGGGGCTTTGATGTAACCCGAACTCTTCTTCCCGAGGGCTTTCACTGCCCCTCTAGCCAGCCCTACTAGCCCTCCCCCACGCAGACTGGGGGCAGAGACTGACCTTCGTGGTGGAAGCTCCTCACGGTGTTGGCCCGGCTAGCCGGGCGCTCAGGATACTCTAGACCAGTGCTGTGGAACTGCTCTTCCTCCTCCTCCCCAGACTGAAGCCGGTAAAGATCCCGCATGTAATCTGGAATGACGGCGCTCTTGCTAGGCTGCGGGCGGCGGCGCAGCCCGAACATCTGCAGAAGTGTGGCCTCGAAGTCCCGCAGGAGCTCATGGCTCTGCCCTGAGCGGCGTCCTCCCGCGTGGCCCTGAATCTCGGCGACTTTTTTCTTCCCGGTCTCAGGTATCAAACTAGCATGGCTCGTGCCTCCTAGCAGGACTTGGCATAATAAAACGACCATCAGCATTCGGTTACCAGGAATCATGGTGTCTCTGGGGAGGGGGAGGGGGTGGAAGGTTAAAGAATAAATAAACACCAATAAATAGGGAGAAATAGAGATGTCTCTGCATATGCATTTAGGGCTACAAATGGAGGGTCAAGATGGAAAGCAGGTCAGAAAGATCAAGTTTGTGTCTTCGCCCCCACATCACCCCCCCCCCCCACCCATCTACCAGCTGCAGCCCTGCACGGCCTGAAAGTAAGAATTGCCCTGTAATTACTTGGTCTAACTTGTTTACAGTCAAATAACCCCAAATCAGATAGCCTCCATCCTGTTAATCTTTTTTTGTCCTAACTGCTATCTGAGCCATGATCTCAGCGTGGCTTTTTCAAGGATAAACAGTTAACATTGAGGGGGTAAAAAGGGGTGGGGGAGAGAGAATTAAAATGACATTGCTCTCCACTTTAGACCTTCAGCTTCTCTCCCTTTTCCTCCACCCTCAGAGCCCAACTTTCACAACTTCCAGTTGGTTCGGAGCCAGAGGGAGGGAAAGTGAGAGGCAGGGGCTGGGCGAAGACAGAGGGCGACAGGGTCCAGAAGCGGAGAAGGTGGTCTGGGAACTAAACAAGTGGCTTGAGGGCATATTTTATTGTGGCCGATCAGTTTGAAATGCTCCAGCCAAAAGCGCCTGATCGTGGCGCTCACCCCCAGGGAAGGGATGAGGGACGGTTCGGGAGAGACCTCGGTGAGTTTTGACAAGAGGCTGAGAACGTGCCACAGAGACACTGGGTGCTCCCCCAGGCAAGTAGGGTAGGGGAAGGGAGTGGTTAGCCCTCAAGGTATAACCGCGGGCTTTCATCTCTTTGGCCGCCTCGCGCTCCCCTTTCTTGCAATCCAGAGAGGGCGAGTGTGCACCAGCAGCACTTTAAAAGGAACTGGCACGCTTCGAGCGCCTCGGCTGCCGGGCTAAGAAGGGAGCGACAGTGCTGCCAGCGAGCGGAGTGTGGACCTTGCAAGGGAGGTCCGACGGGAGGGACAGCCGGCCAGCAGGGGTGGTGAGGGCAGAGTGAATTCCAGGGAGGGGGAAGGAAGAGGTGTCTACTCACTGACAGAAAACAAGGCATATAATAACAGTCCATGATTCTTGACAGCCAATCTTGAACAAACTTGCTGGAAAGGCTCAGGGAAGCTGCAGCAGTGCGTTGCTCGGGATGGCACTACGGAATGGCTCCTAAAAGGAATATTTGAATATAATGAGACTCCGGCGCAGACAGGCTCTGTTTTTCTTCCAACCCCTCAGAGTCACGTGAGCGCCGAGGCCCCTCCCGCGGCGGGCGGTGAAAGGGCCCGCGCGCCCTCCCCTCCTCCACAGCCCCCCGCCCCTCGCGGGTCCGCCCCCTCCAGGCGAGGCCAACCTCCGCGCCAGCCGCCAGAGCTTCAGCGGTCCGGGAGGAGCTCCCGGCGGCGCTCGGCAGAGCCCTCCGCCGGTGCCCGGCCGCCGGCGCGCTCCCCGGGCTACGGGCGCAGCGCGCGGAGAACCCGGTTCTCCACACGGTGCGTCGGGCTGGGCCCCAGGCCAGGCAGCCTGAAGCCGGAGGATGTGGGGCGCACTGAAGGGGCTGCGTCTTGCAGCTCTATCCCCGCCTAAGTGGGGCTGGGAGCGGGGTCGGGAGAGTCTCACCCGCCCAAAGCCTCACCGCCGAGAGGCACTTAAAAAGGAAAGAGCCGAGGGACCCTGCACACGCGCGGGTACACACACACGCGCGCGCGCCCACTTCCTCCCTAGGGTCTCCGCGAGGCCAAATACTGCTCCCAATGACAGCCAGTCACCCCAGCCAGTCACGCCTGCGAAGGCTCCGAAGGACGGGGCCACAGATCTAGCTCCCGGCTGAAAGCTGCCGACCCTGTCACGCATGGGGCCGGGAATGGGGTGCAGGGAGGTGTTAGAAGTGATCGCTGTGCGAAAGTGAGGGGAAACGGTTGCTAGTATGCTCCGGGTCCATTACGGAGAATCCCCGCACCGAATCGGCCGCTGCATAGCCCCTCTCCCCCAGCAAAGCAGACCCCCGAAGAAGCCATTCCAGGCGGAGGGACAGACGCCACCGGGACTCGCAGCTTCGGGAAGATTCAGAAAGAGGCGTCGCTGCAGAAAGGACGCATCACAGTTTTCAGATCTTAAAGTCGCCGAGGTTTTACAACTCCCGACCCGGCGCAGAAAGGAAATCCCACCATGTTCCCGGGAGTCGAGAAAACCAGGAACAGCGTTCGGCCTGAGCTTAACCTCTGCGTCTTCGTCCCTCTCGCCTCGGCTTGGCTTATTTTTTAAACCACCACACTCCTTCCCCCGCCACTTCCTTCCCCCACCTCCTTCCTCCGTTGCACCAGCAGCAGAGTCGCAGCAAATACTCCAAGAATTTTACCTACCCACAACTCAAGCAATTACTGGGATGCCCTGCCTAATCGAAGATGCCGCCGCGCGCGTGGGTAGCTCGGGTCAAGGGCCTCTCCGAAAACCCGACCCGGCGCAACTCAGCGTTCAGCAGGCGCCGGCGCGCCAGGTCGCCCCCGGGGCCCGAGCCCCACGACTCCGGCCCCAAAGCCCACTCTACCCGACCTCCCTTTCCTGAGGCTGCTCGCAGTTGCTGCTTTGGGTCCCTTCGGAGCTCGAGGGTTCGGGTTGCCTGCCGCCCCACTCTCCATGCACACGCTTGGTTTTTTCTTGGGGGCACTTGTAGGTAGAATTTGAGGAAGAAGAGTAAAGGATCGAGCAGCTCAGTTCTCCCTCCCGGCGGTGGCTGTCCGGCACCGACCGACGCCTCAGGTTCGGGTGCGGAGGCGGCGGGCGCCCCTGCGCGACCGTCCGCGCCCAGCAAGAAAGTGCGGCTTTCGCCTGTTCTGATCCCGCGCCGCCGCTGGGGCGGACTGCGAAAGGACTGGGAAGAGCAAAGGGTTTGTTTTGTTTTGTTTTGAGACGCAGAAGCCCTTTAAAAAGCCCAGCGAGGGGAGCTCCACAAGTAGAGAAAGCAGACGGAGGCAAGCTGGTGCCCGCGGAGCAAAGCCACCGTGGAAGGGGCGGGCGCCCCGGATCCCCAGACAGCCCTCGGCCCTGAGGAATCTCTTAGAGCAGGAGCTCTTGGTTCTACAACCGAGAGGATAGGGAGGAGAAGAGGGAGTTGTCCTTCAATTTAGGATTCACTCGGACTCATCTCTAATCACATTTTTCCTCTCAAATTTTTAAATTCAAAAGATAAAAGCCAAAAGAACTTTCCTCCCCAGCACCCTTTCTTGGGGGAAAAGAGTGGAACTCAGGGTGATTATCCTTCACTTCCCTTCCCGTCTTTTCCTAATGCCGAAAAGTGTTTAGAGGTAGCCTCAGTTTACCAAGTATGTATCTTTTGAGGGTTTAACGTCTCACAAAGCCTTCAACTCATAAACTGCGATCCTCGCAAACCATCCTAGAAAGCAGTGCCTAGGAGGCGTCTGAGGCCCGGGGACCAACTCCCGCTGGAAGAAGTCTGCAGGGAACCGGGAATCACTGGGTCCTTTTCCGTCGGATCCGGACCGAGAGGGTCGGGAAGAGCCGCGCGTCCGCCTTTGGTCCCGCCAGGTACTCCCCATAGGACACGACACCACAGGAACGCGTCCTGGGAGCTCCTGGGATCCCGGCTGTCGTCCCTAAGGACCCTACACTGTGAAATGATATAGGAGAGGCTCCTTGGGTTCCGCAAGTCGACGAAAATAGCTCATGGAGAAGGCGCGTCCCTCAAATGCGGTTCGCAAGCTCCGCCAGCTGGGGGCCAGGTTGGGTGACACTCCCCTCGACGCAGCCTCTGGAGCCGCGCGCACTCTCCGGAGGCCGGCAGGACTGCGCTCCCTACCCCAGAAGCACCTCCAGCTAGGTGTTCTCTCCCCGTGTCGCCGTCGCTCTGCCCCCTCACTCTCTCCGGACCTCAGAGCCGGCTCTCGCCTTCCTCCTCCCGCCCTTTCCGTCCGAGGATCGCAACCTCCAGCCAACGGGCAACGCGTTCAGCCCAAGACCCCACAGTTTTTTTTCGCAACGTTCCCCTACCAAGGGCTTCTCCTGGTTCTTCTGCCTTCCTGCAATCTCCCGGGGACTGCTGGACAGAGAAGGCCTGGACGGGGGCAGTAGCCAAAATTTAAATGTCTTTCAGCGCCAGCATCCCTACCTCCAGCACCACTACTAGAAAATAATTAGGCCACCTTTTGCCTCGGTCATGGCCTGAGCCCCCAGCTTCTTCCCTCCAAGGAGGCTCCCAGACCCCCTCTGCGTGACTCCCCTCACCAGGTCGCCTTGCTCACCATAGGTCCCTGCAGTAGCGGGCTCGCCAGCAGCAGCTCCTGGGGACCTCTGAACGGTTGCAGAGAACCTGGGCGAGGGCCGGGGACTGGGGTGCTGCAGGCTCGAGACAGCTTGGACGAGAATCCCATCGGGGAGACAGGCGAGATACTCAGTCCGAGCAGCAGCGGCGTCTCAGGCTCGCGTCCCTCGGCTCGGATGCCACACTCACCTAGCTTCCGGGCCGGGCTCCGCGCTCCTTCCCTCCCTCCCTCCTCCTCTGCCTGCTCGCATCTTCCTTCCTCCTCTTTCCCTCCCTTGCTTTCTTTCTTTCCTTCCTCCTCCTCTTCCCCGGCGGCCCCTCCCTTCTTCCCTCCTCCCTCGCTCGCCTCCCTTTCTGGGGATGGGAGCCCCGCCCACATCCTCCCCTCCCGCCGCCCGGCCTCGCCTCGCAGGCCCGGGTCCCGGAAGCCCAGGAAGCGCCCGAGTCCGCAGCTGCCGTCAGGGCTGGGACGCCGCAGCCTCCAGCTCTGGGAGGCGGCCGGGGCTCACCTGGGGACCACGTGCGGAGGTACTAGAAAGCATGCACCGACTAGTCGCCGTACCTTCCAAAAATACCCATGGGAGTCTGGGCTTCCCTGAGTTTGGTGTAACTGCTGCCCAAACTGATGATTAAAACACTGAGTAATCACCATTTACTCCGAGTAATTAGAGATAATGAAACACCTCTAAAATCAGGTTATGGAGAAAGGAGCTGTTGGATCGGTTTAAAAGGTAGCCTTCCATAAACTGTTAAAGGATTTCTAAACGTTGGGAAACAAGCTGTGTGCAGAACTGTGTGCCAGAGAGAGGGAATACCTCTTCACCTCTTCGGCTGTTAAAAGGTGAATTTCCTTCCAAAACATTCTTAAAGTGCGTTTTGTGGAAAGCCTTGGTGATGACCCTCAGGTAGACCCCAGTAAAGGAGCTCACTTCCCTCCTCCCCTGAGGCCTAAAGAGGTGGCCTGCAGTCTGGGGCCACGTTTTTACAGTTAGAAAAATCTGGTTCTAGCTCAGAAGCCCTCTTTAGAACCCGCACAGCAGTTATTTTTGTTGGTGGTGTTATGGTTGTTGTTGATTTTTGTTTGTTCATTTTTGGTGTACCTCAGAATCCTGACACTCTGACTTTCCAAGGAAATCACCACAGAAGCAATAACCTTTTAGGCCACAGGGAAACAAGAAAAGATGCCCTTTGGTCTGTTTTTAAAGGAAGAGGGGGAATGGGGAATTGGCCCTTTCATATAAAAACATTTCAGTAATCATATTAGCAGGGAGGCGGAATGTGGTGGCTTTTAAACCTTCCCAAACAGGAACTAATTTCACACACTGCCTCTGATGGAGCTGTGAGGGAGCTATCAGCCTCATCTCTCTGTTTTACAAACAAGGAAGGGAAGAACAACCAGGTTAAAGGGACTTGCCCAGATCCCTGAAGTAAATCACAGCCTCTGCTCCAGAGCTAATGCTTCAGGGCAGGGTTGAGGCTCACAGCCTGAGCTCCAGGTAGCCAGGGTAGTGCTGGAGCATTTCCTGTCCTGTATTTCTTTCCCTGGGACAGACATGACACTACTGTCTCTGCAAAGCATTTAGGTCTTTATCTGTTTAAGTAAAGACGTAAATGCTTTGGTCTCTGAGTGGTGCATCTATAAAAACTTTACATTTATACACCTTCAATATTGAAAAAACAAGAACTACTTCCAGTGTGGAACACAGACTACAAAGGGTGGGAAATACCTGAGATCAGAGAAGCAACTGTCAGACCAAGGCCAAGAAATCCTGCCATCTTTTCCAGGCCTAGTGTGGTCTTTTGGCCTTATAATACACCAAACAACAGAAACAAGCTGCTTGGTTTTGGACAAGTCCTTTCATTACTGTGAGTCTCAGTTTTCTCATCTGTAGAATGAAAGGATTGGGCCAGATCATCTCCATGCTCCCTTTATATGTGAAAATGATTTGATTATTTAATTGCAATTTTAGCCAATATCCATCTTGTTTCATTTTAAATCATTCTTGAGTCCCCCTCCTCTAAGAACCTCTGATTAAAACAGGGCAGACAATAACATCACCCCAAAAGGATGACAAAATATCCCTCCAGCTTCCAAATACTCAAAATGACAATTAATTATTAAAAATAACAGAAAATTAAAACTCCATTAAATAGTTACCTAATGACCCACCTGCAGCATCAGGCAGCATGCTCCTTTAGCACGGTACCCGAAGTAAGGACAGATTAAATGCTCACTGAGCCCCTAAATCAATCGCTATTATTTTAATCATTTAAAAACTGTTTCTTAATATTTAAACTCAGAAACAACAGTGATATGTTGTACCTAAAGGCAAGATTTTATTTTATTTTAAAGCACCAATGTCATTTCAGGGTTTTTTTAATCCCAAAGGTTTTTGAATGACAGCTATTGCCTCATTTTGCTGCAGCCCAGACAATAAAGTGGCCACTGATTGGCCCATCCATGAGTCTGTGACACTCACAGTCCAGGAGTTTCCAATTAAGCTACCTACCTGACATATCTTGTTTAGACCCGATATGAATCTTCAGATATGTGATAAGAGAACTCAGCTTTAGTTCTCTTGGGACAGCTTTATTTCTTTCCCCACATTTTAGATGGGTGCAAGCCATCTGTTATCAACTGCTTTTACCCACGCCTCCTTTTTCCCCCCTTACTCGTGCCAAAGAACAAATTACTTGTGGGATAGAGAGCTAAATCAACCACAGCCTAATGATCAGAGTTGGTAAGAAGAATCAGTTTAGTTCTTTTCCCTAGCTCAAGCTTACCTGTGAATTTTCACGTTTTTATAGAACGTGGTTGATAGACCAAATGAAACTGTACCCTTAAAGCATATTGATGAAGAGGAGAAACCCACCGTAATGCAGGAGCAACTATGGCTCCTATGGTGCTACTGCTGAATGGAGGGTACTCATTTGTTTGGTTTTTCCTGGAGAGCATCAAGAAAGAGTAGCTGGTCAATAGCCTGTCAGTAAGCCCTTGGGACAGCCTTTTTCAAAGTATGTTCTCGGGACAATAAGCCTCAGAGTAGGGTGAAAGTGTAGATAAAATGCAGATTTCCTGGCCCTGTCCTAGATCTGGACCCAGAAATCTGTATATTTCACAAGGTTCTCTGGTCATTCTAAGCACATTAAAGCTTGAGAGCTACTGTTTTAAAAGTTATTTTGCTTACATTTTCTTTGCTAAGAACCATTAAAAGTCTGATACCAAGGCATCATTAAAGAGGCATGGAATATTCTTGGCTTGAGCTTTATAAACTGTTAAATATGGCAATTATAGTATCACTATGCCCTGAACACACCAAGTAGGTCTATGTAAGTGAAAAGATAATCCTATAGATATAGTAGTCCTTAATTTCCCATCCCCAGTTAAGAACCACATCAAGTCTTCAAACCTTTTTTGCCAGTTAGGTATCTGGTGAAGCTATGGAGGGAATTCCCAGAATCATTGCTAAGTTTTGAGAAGCAATAAGATAAATCAATTGGAATTGGAATTGGACTTGACATTGGAATTGGAATCGATCTCTGAAATCAGCCAGAAACATTAGTTTTCCTCTTATTAATATTTATCACATATGTTATATATTTGCCCTATATATCTCTAGCCCTCACAACAACCATTATAAAATCCCTTTCTTACAGATGAGAATCTGAAGTTTAGAGAGGTTATGTAAGTTGTCCAAGGTCACAAAGCTAAAAAGTGGTGGATCCTCAATCCAAACTAGGTCAGTCTGTCTCCTCTCCCTGGGCCTGCAGGTGGGGAAGCAAGTGAGGGGTGTTGTCGATGGATCCCCGAAGCTTATCCTGGAAGCTTTCCCCAGGCCAAGGCACCTGCTGCTGCTCCGTCCTGGCAGCATGCTATTACCAAGAATTTCAGGATATCTTCCCAGATTCTTAGATAAAAAAACAAAATCAAGACCCAGAAGATTGTTTCTTCTCGATGTGACTACATAAGCCCACCTTAGGGCAAGACTTTTATGTGACCTTTTTTGAGACAAGGTTGTGATCTTGAGAAAGAAGCTGATTATTTTTGCTGAGTCCAGGTTTCCTCATTGTAGAATGTGAGGCTTGAACAGGGTCCTCACAGGTCTTTCTCAGGCCCCCGAATACAGAGACAATATATCCTGTAGTTAAAATCACAGTCAAATTGCTTAACCTCCAGTGTCTACTCATTATGTTTTGTCTACATAGATCTGACCCATGAACACAGTTCTGCCAAGATAACTACTCACTGTCAAAATCATACCTACTCCGAGCAATTAGTTTTTACTAATAGTCTGAGACTGAATGGCATGTCCAAAAAGCATTTTCCGTCTAATTTTTTGGATTCCTAACACCTCTAACTTTTAAGAATGTTTTCCCTATCCCTCTGGCTAAAACATAAACTCATTTTATTTTTCCTGATCTAAAGATGAACTTTTAACCCAATTGCACAAGTTGTTACTTCTCTAAACATTTAATATTGTTGTCAACCTCTGATATGCCTCACTCAAACTAAATAATACAGTATGCTGATATTTTCTTGTGACAAAAAGAAAATCCAATACTATTTCAGTTCCCTATGTTTTAAATTGCTGCCTTGCTACTTTCCGGAATATGATCCTTTCTAAAAAAAAAATCCTCCAAAATATAAAATCCAAAATGGACAGAGAAATCTAAATGAACCCCTGATGATATCAGACAGATGAAAAGACTGTTTTTATGTCGTAACATGTTTAACATGTGGACGGCAGACAGGGCATGGATATGGAAATTCTTTTTTTTCTAAGGAATGATCATGATAGGATTGGCACGCAATGACAGATATTTGGGTTTTGACTATTCTCAGCTTCCTCTCCTAAAAATGTAGTCAACTGCACTCACTTGATTCTACAACAGTTTTGCTGTTTGAAAATAAATTCTTTTAGAGGATATCAAAAAGATTAAACCTTGAAATGTCTTTGTTTTGTGCTCATACATCCTTCTCATTCTCTTTTTCTGACCCTAGTGTGTGGGAACAGTGTGACCTGAACAAGAATGTAGTGTCACTATAGGATGAGTGACACTTGGAAGCAGGGGCAGAGTGCTAGCTACATGGACACCTGACTGTACCAAATGGTTACTGTGGTTTCCCAGTCAGATGCCAACTGGGGGATACCAGCTAATATTCTACCTTCAATTCCTGCTAAAAGCTTTCTAGTCTTTCTCAAAGAAAGCTCTCCAAAGGGATATGTGAGCCAAGGAATTGTCATTGTATAAGTAAAACTTGGATGTTTTTTACTAGTAGTCCACATATTTCACAGCCCTTTGGTGGGGAGCCTTTTTTCTTAATGTTCTATTCAAGACTAATTGCATAGTATTTATAAATCCTCTCAGGAATTAGGTATAGATGTAATATACAACTCAAAAATGCTTGTTGATGTTCACTTTGTAAAAATTCATCAAGTTGTATACTTTAATATTCATGCACTTCCTTTTTGTATTATATATTTTTGAATTAAATGCTTATGGAAACTACGCTTTTGAAATGATTTTTTAAAAACTGTTTTCTTTGACCATTAGTTGAAGTCCACTAGCAATACACTATGTTTGCATTGTGGACGGCAGACAGATCATGGATATGGAAATTCTTTTTTTTCTAAGGAATGGTTGGGCAGGGCAAAATCAGGGAGAGCCTAATCTATGGTCCTCTGGTGGCCACACCACCTGAGAAACTGTCCTGTGGCTTCAGAAAATCCACTCTGGGGCCACAGAAGAAAGAACAATTGCAAGAACCAAGGCCTGGCCTCTGGGGACTGGGGCAGCCCAAGGTAGAAGGCAAGATGTCTGGCACAACCTTGCCATGTTTCTTAAACTCTTGGGAGGGCTGGTAAACACTGGGCCAGAACAGAAGCTCCTGGAGGCATCTGAGACTTGTACTCAGCTCTTCCCTTCCTTGGCTTCTCTTGCTAAGAAGCTCAGACTGGCACTGCAAACCATCAATCTCTGGGGCGAAATGGCAAGGTCATCAGATATGTATTTATTTCTTTCTTTCTTTCCTTCTTTTTTTTTGACACAGAGTTTTGCTCTTGTCGCCCAGGCTGGAGTGGAGTGCAATGGGGCAATCTCGGCTCACTGCAACCTCCGCCTCCCAGGTTCAAGCAATTCTCCTGCCTCAGCCTCCCATAGTGGCTGGGACTACAGGCACCCGCTACCACGCTCAGCTAATTTTTTTGTACTTTTAAATGAGACTGGGTTTCACCATTTTGGCCAGGCTGGTCTTGAACTCCTAACCTCAGGTGATCAGCCGCCTCCGCCTCCCAAAGTGCTGGGATTACAGGCATGAGCCACCGGGCCCGGCCAGATATGTATTTCTTAGGATAGAAACACGGGAAGCTAAAACTTCATCCAAAACAGGTAACAGTTTAAGAGAAAGAAATGGGCTCCACCCCCAGGTTCTGGGCGCCCTGGGCTTAGGAGATGGGCTGGGAAAAGGATAGTGACAGAGAAAATGCGACTCCCAAGTGACTGTCTTGATCCCTCGCCAAAGCTGAATCCCAGCTCTGATGCAGAGAGATGGAGCTAAGTGAGGGTGGCCGGGCTTTAGCCCTCTTCAAAATCTTGCACCCACAGGGCCAGGCTCAGAGATGGTGCGAACTCAATTTCAAGGAGTCACAGAAACCGAGAGGTATTGAGAGGCTAGGCTACAAGAAGTATGAGGTGAGGGGCTCAAGAAGGGAGGGAGTCCTGCTCTTGGGGAGCAGCCCAGATGCACCCTTCACTCACCTCTTCCAGGCAGAATGAGTGGGAAGTTCGGAGTCCCGCGTTGTCTTTCTAGACGGCAGCTAGGTCAACACGCTGGGGGCAAGAGGCTCACCAGCCCCAGTACCTCCCACCCCTCCCCGAGCCAGCTAAGGCAACTTCCCAGCTCCTTATCCGCATCCCCTCCCTGATTAGACGCAGACTGGACTTCTCTGGTGAGCCCTAGAAACGTCCGCGTGCTCCTCCGATACCCGATACCCAAAGGCCACCGGAGGAGAGGAGTGGGGTGTGAGAACCTAGGCTCTTTCCAGTGGGGCGGGGCGCAGGGCGGGGGGGCGGCTACTGCGTCCTCCCCTGGGGCACTCCTCGCGGGTCTCTGAGGCGACGCCCTAGTAAGCTTCCACGCGCGTCAGCGAAGGGTGGGTGGAGGGTCACCCTGACTGCGCCCCTCCCGCGCGCTGCCCACCGCCACGCCACCTCTACCGCTCCATCCTGGCCCTCCCGCCTTTCTCTTGCCCTGATTATTTTTAGTTCGGCTGCTGCACCTCCCTGCCTGCAACAGCTCGCCCCGCTCTCAGACTCGTTTTGCAGGATTTGTGCCCCTGGTGGCTAACCTGACCCACACTTGAATAAACAGCGAGCGCCTGGGCAACCTGGGTGAGCCACCTGCGCGGAATTTCCATCCATCCGCACGAGAGGTTCCTGAGACATTAAGCATTCTCGCCTACCAGAACTTGGAAACACGGGACCATCCCCTGAATGAATGAATGAAATTTTTAAAACGAAAGTGTCATGAGGTCTTAACGCTCTGGCGGGACAATTTTGCTTTTGCTCCCTGACGTTCTCTCGGTGAAGCCTAAGGTAATGCCAGGACAACAAAGATACAGGAGCCCCGATGATACTCGCAGAAAATTAACTTGGGATAGTATTTGTTAAGCTTGCTTTCCTAACTAGCTACCTCCTCCACTAACCCTTCCATCTTAAGACAGGCTTTCCAGGTGGCAGAGGATGGCTTTTCTCATCAGTCAAGGAAAAGAGCATGCTCTCTCAATGTCTGAGTTTGTGTGATGAGCTGTTTCCACTTGCCAAGCCCAGCGGTGGTACCTGCAAGTTTATGCGATAGTAGGAAAGTGAGATTTGTAAGGCCTGGAGGAGGTGTGAGGTTGCCAGAAGCCGCTTCAGATAGTCATTCATTCCCTGGTGGGTTAGTGAATCATTGCACAATGACCTTAAGGCCTCCAGCCTTGCTGCAAGCCAGTCACACAAAAAGAAAACAAAACCAGGAGTTTCCTTTATTCAGCATAAAGGGATAGTTTTTGAAGCTTTTTTCCTCAGAATTCTGATTTTTATTCTGAAAATCTGAGTTTTGTTTCTTGTTCCCCTCCAACATGTTAGGATGTCAACTACAGGTGACAGGTAAACATGCCTTCAGTTTACACCCAAATGTGCTGTGGCACTCTGTCCCCTGACTAGTTCTACAGCTCAAACCCAAGGAGTTTGGATGATCCAGTTTTATTTCCCCAGTTTTAGATGAATTCCAGGGGGAAAAAACTGGGGACAAAAACCAGGTGATGGAGGGACTAAGATTCTCAAGGGCTGGATACAAGTGACTGTTGGCTTTGTTTGTTGTACTTAAATTAAATGTTAATCTCTTTAGAGATTCTTAGGTCTGCCAGCTGGCTTCATTAGAATCCCTGGATGGATGTTAGGGGATTCTGTGAAAACCCTGACATTTATGCAGATATTTGTTATGTAAATTTCAAAGTTCTTGGGGGGTACACAACTTTGTCTAAGTTTCCATGTGCTAAATCTTTTCTACTGGTATATGTCTCCAAGTTGCACACATAAAAACGTTGATTTCACATAGCTTTCACACTCAACAGAAAAATGTGCTTAACTCATCACTGAGACAACAGAAACTTCACTCTGTTAAGTGCCAACAGTCATAGGGGAAAGGACCCTGGCACAATAGTGGCCTGGAACCTAAGTCCCTGCTCCACCCCATGTTAACTTTACCCACCAGTTACCCACTGAAGACTCTTGTGACTTAATATGAGCATCAAACATTGGAGTGTACATGAAGCCAGTTTACAGATCACAAAATACATGGCTAGTGGCATTTATGAAAATAAATGCTGATGGGTTTCCACATGCTAGTAATAATTAAATGAATGATTATGTGAATAATTGTAATTATGTGACTATTTGCATATTTTCTTCAACCGTATACTTATAAGGGAAAACGACATACTTTGGATTCCTGACCATTGTCAGTCATATTGTTTCATTATCTCATTTAATCTTCAAAAATAAAACGCTTATGGCTTATATACTATAGTTATCAACACATACTGCCCACCCCCATCACCACCACCACCAACTTTCTTTTAGCATTTGAGGAAAGAAGTGTAGAGAGGTTAAGTAAATTGCCTAAGGCCACCCAGCTAACAAACACCAGGTTTTGATCTCAGATAAAGTTCCTTTTTACAAGAGGGGAATATTCGAAAAAGTCCAAATTTTGTTCAGACTTAGGTAAATCTAATTCTTTGTGCATTTTGTGCATAAGTACAGGAGTTTTAAATAGAGCAGCCACACTTGAGATGGTCAGTCTTCTCATATACTCTTTGCTGGAAAACTGTCTTTAACCCATTCATTTCCCTTTCATTTCCTCCACAGTTCAGATTCACTAGCATCTTAATAAAAATGTATACACATCGTGTTTTTATTAGTGGCATCTAGCTTCTTTAACTAACTGGGCAGCCTTAGAAGGGAAGGAGCATCTCTGTCCTCCACTTCAACTTTTTCCAGTAACCCTTTGAACTAAGAACTATCATCTAGTGCAACCAATAGATGCCAAACTGAAACCACCAAATGGCTGAATATCTTACTCAAGGTTAATTAGCAAGAACATATCTCTTTTGTCTATAGCACCCAGTCATGAAGCTAATAAAGAGAAAACAGACACATTTTGTGGCTTACTGAGTTATAGGGTAATTTTAAAAAACTTCCATGAGCTCTGATCTATTTTCTTTTAAATACTTTCTTATGCCTTTAGCACTGGCATGTGGGTTTGTTCAATGGACAGTTCTCCTATTTTGTTTCCTTTAGCATAAAATCCTTAATAGCAAACTATACACTACACAGTTTGTGGATTTTCTGGAGAATAGGAAGACAACTGTTTTTGATCTTTAATTAAGTTTTAATTATATCTTGAGAACCAGTATCACAAAAATAATGAGTTGCTGGAGGTCAAGGCCCAAAAGCAAAATAAAAAAAAATTATGGATCATAGTAGGTACTTTGCTAAAAAAAAATTATGAATGATGGTGTGCTTCTGTATAGGACTCAGATTGCTGGAATAACTGACAAAAACATCTTCTAGTAATATTTTGATACTTAAACAAGGAGGAATTGATGAAATGATTTGTTGAAGTGCTTTAGTCACTGTGGTGTGGTTTTTAAAAATATAGACTTCAAGTCAGGTAGCCTGGTTTCGGGTATAGCTAAAACCAGTTCATACTATTTGTATGAACATGGATATGCGACTTTATTTCTGGAGCCTTCTGTTTCTTGATGAGTTATGCGGGCTATATGATATCTAAACTTCGGGGGTTGATGGGCTTTTTCTGTAAAGGGCCAGATAGTAAATATTTTAGGCTTTGTGGGCCACATGCTATCTCTGTCATTATTTCTCTTCTTCCTCATCTTTGTCCTCCCCCTCCTTTTCCTTTTCCTCCTCCCTGTTCTTTTTCTTCTACAATTGTTTACCATTTATATTTGTTGGCTAGAGCCGCTGTAACAAACT
The DNA here is from genome assembly GCA_004027715.1 of Plecturocebus donacophilus. Classification (NCBI taxonomy): domain Eukaryota; kingdom Metazoa; phylum Chordata; class Mammalia; order Primates; family Pitheciidae; genus Plecturocebus; species Plecturocebus donacophilus. Next base: position 17,080 of record PVKP010016653.1, read on the forward strand.
ACCACAAATTGGGTAGCTTAAACAACAGAAATGTGTTGTCTCACAGTTTGGGAAGCTAGATGTCTAAGATCAAGGTGTTGACAGTGTTGATTCTTTCTGAGAGCTGAAAGGGAGATGCTGTTCCATGTCTCTCTCCGAGCTTCCAGTGGTCTAGTCTTTGGCATTCTTCAGCTTGTAGAAGCATCACCCCCATCTCTGCCTTCACATTCATATGGTGTTTTCCCTGTGTGTACATCCATGTCCAAACTTCCACGTTTTACAAAAACGCCAGTCGTAATGGGTCAGGGGCCCATTCTTTACCAGTATGATTTCCTCTTAACAAATTACACCTGTAATGACCCTATTTCCAAATAAGGTCACATTCTGAGGTGCTGGGTGTTCTGTTACTTCAACATATGAATTTGATGTCATCTCCTGATATTCAATCCATAAAACCATTCCTAGCTCATAACCATACAAAAACAGGTTATAGGCCATAGTTTGCTGATCCCCTCTAGTAAAGCTGCTGTTTACTCTAAAATCCTATAAACCTTTATTCTCCATTACATTATATGAAAAATTATTTGCTCTTACATTCATTACACAAATTTTTACTGAGCACCTACATTATGCTAGGCACTGTTACTGGTGCTGGAACATAGAAGTGAAAAACTGATGAAAATCATTGTCCTTCTGGGTCTTGGAATCTAATAGAAAAGGCAGACCACCAACAAAATAAATAAGAACAATCTATTGCATGTTAGATGACAAAAGGTACTAAGAATAAAAATGAAATGGGAAAAAAAGATGGCCATGGTGTTGAATTTTAATAGGGGGGTCAAGTGATGCTTCACAGAAAGGGTGACATTTGAACAGAGACATGAAGGAGATGAGGGAGCCAGACACATGGATACCTGGGGAAACGATGTTCAGTCAAAAGGAAGATCAATGTCTGCTCTGAGGTGGAGTTGGGTTGAGTGTGCTCAGAAAACAGCAAGGAAGCAGGTGTGCTTGAGTGGAGGGAGCCAAGGGAGACAATCAGGAGATGACATCAGAGAAGTGAGGGAGGTGAAACGTTCCCTGGTGGATGGTCTTGCACCACCACCTCTAGGGCCTGTGCTGGGACCAAGTGAGGCAAGCAATGGCACCTAGGGCATACAATTTAAGGAGGCAATCATTCTTAGGGTTGTACAAGTGCCAGATGCGCACCTGAGAGGAGTACCTCCTTAAACCATGCACCCTAGGTGCCTCTCTGGCCTCACCCCAGTTCTGGCTCCTGGTATGGCTTCTGGCTTCAATTACAAGTGATACAGGAAGACTCTGGAGGGTTTTCAGCAGAAGAGTACCATGATCAACCTTAAATTTTATCAGGATTACTCTGGTTGCTGTGCTTAGGGCAAGGTTAGAATAAAGGAGACTTTCTTTTTTCTTTTTTTTTGAGACAGAATCTTGCTCTGTCACGTCCAAGTTGGAGTGCAGTGGCACGATCTCAGCTGACAGCAACCTCTGCCTCCCAGGTTCAAACGATTCTTCTGCCTCAGCCTTCCGAGTATATGGGGCTACAGGCATGCACCACCATGCCAGGCTAATTTTTGTATTTTTAGTAGAGACAGGGCTTCACCATATTGACCAGGCTGGTCTCGAAATCCTGACCTCATGATCTGCCCGCCTCACCCTCCCAAAAGTTCTGGGATTACAGGTGTGAGCCACCATGCCCTTCCTTTATTAGGATAAAATAGTTTTCAATAAGAAGACTATTGAAAGAACTTCCAAAGTTAAATGGCAAAAGGCTTCTTAACTGGTAACCCACCAAGGTTCGGGCTGCCCTAAAAAACTGTGAGGCATATAACCAGCAGACCTTTAATTGTCTTTTTTTTTTTCACTTAACATTCTTTTGAGGTCATCTACCTGGTAAACCACATATCAGGTGCTAGCATTGATTATAATAATAAGCAAGAAATGGTCCCTGTCTCAAAGAATTAGTATTCCTTCCCTTTCTCCCTCCCCTACTTTCTCCCTCCCTCCCTCCCTCCCTTCCTTCCTTCCTTCCTTCCTTTCTTCCCATATTATGAAATTTTGCAAAAACAAAACAAACCAACCATACTTTCAGGCTTATCTTCTAGGGAATTTATCAGCTTACTTTGTTGAGGTTTTCTGGTTCAGGCATCCCATACCCATCTCCTTCAGAGTAGTATATAAATGACAGTGAGTATCAAGAAATTACTTATAAAATCAGCCATGATTTATTAGGAATTCTTATGGCATTACTATATATCCCCTTCACTCATAGGATCAGGAACTTTGGAATCCAAAATACTAGCAATCCTTACACTCAATCCTCTCATTTGACAGATGAGACCAAGACTCACAAATATCAAGCTATAATTTCCCACCTATTACTGGTAGAATGTGGCAGATTGTATTTTTCAAAGCTGGTTGCAACATTCCACATGCTCTTGAATGTGACTTCTGACACTCTTCCACTGAGGCATGGGGATATATATTTTCTCTTTTTATTTTTTTCTTTTAGTTATTGTTGTTGTTGTTGTTGAGACAGTCTCGCTCTGTCGCCCAGGCTGGAGTGCAATGGCACAATCTCAGCTCACTGTAACCTCCACCTCCCAGGTTCGAGTGACTCTCCTGCCTCAGCCTCCCGAGTCGCTGGAATTACAGGTGCCTGCCACCACGCCTAGCTAACTTTTGTATTTTTAGTAGAGACTGGGTCTCACCATGTTGGCCAGGCTGGCCTGGAACTGCTGACCTCAAGTGATCCACCCACCTCGGCCTCCCAAAGTGCTGAGATTACAGGCGTGAGCCACTGTGCCTGGCCTTGTTCTCTCCTTTTGAATCTGTTTTTCTGTAGCTTGGATGCTATAACAAATTCCAAGTCTTAGTGGCTTAAAATAACATAAATCTGTTAAAATTCTGGAGGTCAGAATTCCAAAATAGGTCTTACTGGGATAAAATCAAGATGTCAGCAGGGCTGTGTTTTTTCTGGAGGCTCAAGGGTGCATCAGTTGTCTTGCCTTTTCCACTTTCTAGAGCTGCCTGCATTCCTTGGCTCATGGCCAGCATCACTCTGTCCTCTGCTTCTGCATGACATCTCCTTCTCTGACTCTGACCCTCCTGGCTCCCTGTTGTTAGGACCCTTGTGATTACATTGTGGCCACCTGGATAATCCAGGATAATCACCCTGTCTCAAGGTCTTTAACTTAATCACATCTGAAAAGTCTAGGTAAGGTAATATAGTCACAGGTTTGGAGATTAGGAAGTGGACATTTCAGAAGGCTAGTAATCTGCCTAACACACTGGGTAAGCTTATGGCTACAGAAGAACGGGTGCTATGTAACATCTAAGACTATGTCATGAAAGTGATGCTACTTCCAATTGGTTGCCTTAAATCACTCGCTTTTAGAACCCAGGTGCTCTGCCATACAGAGAATGAAAGAGACAAAAGCATTGCCATCTTTGAATTTACATGCAAAAAGAGAAGACCAGAGGCAATCGAATAGAAAAACATGTCATATAGCATTAGGTGGTGTTGGACCAACATTTCTCCTTTTACTGTTTAAGGAAAGTGGAAAGAATTACAAAAGAATTACAAAAATCGCATACAGACTTTTATGGGTCCTGATTTGTATATTTACCACAAAATTTAATTTAATAAAAAGAAACAGCTTTCAATCCTCATCTACTGTTTGGTTTTGAATGTATTGTAACTGTACCAATAGCTTTGGACAATCAGTGTTTGAGTTGTCTGGTGCTTCTTAATAAACAATCCCAAAACAGAGTAGCTTAAAAATCACAATTTATATCACCTCTCACAGTCCTCTAGATTGACTGGGCTCGGCTGGGCACTTCCTGCTTGGGTGGGGTTGCTTTTGGTTGCAGTCAGATGGTGGCTGTAGCAAAAGACATCTGAAGGCTCAAGTAGGCCAGATGTCCAAGATGGCTTCTTCTCTCATGTGTTTGTTCCCTCATCTGGATGGCTGAAATTGCTAGGGAGAGGCCAGGTATCTCTTTTTCTCCATGTGGACTCTCAATTTGGCTAGTGTGGATTTTATCATGCCTTGGTGGTCTAATGGTAGTTGTATTTTTCATACAGTAGCTGCATCCCCTAGAGAGAGCTTTCCAAGAACACAGACTACTAGATTCCTTGTGACCTAGCCTCAGAAGCCACACAGTGTTACTTCTACCATATTTTACTGGTTATACAAAAACCTGCCTAGATTTAACCTAGTAGGGGTCTATGCAAGGATGTGAATATCAAGAAGTATGGTTCACTGGGGAACCATTGTTGAAGACTAGCTATCATAAAGAGAGGTGTGGCTTAGACAAAATGAAACTGCATTCTACTATGGAAATATCTAAAGTCACCCCACAGAACTCAGCCCAAACCAGGTAAAGGTCCTTCCTCAAAATAATTCCAAAGCCACAAGCCTGCTCATTCTCTACGTCACTTAATGCAGGCAGTGGTGAGAAATGCTGGCAGAGCCATTCTATCCATAAGGTACGACTCTCTGATGGGTGGGGCTAGTCAACCTAGGGGTCCCTTTTGTTAGAGAGTAAGGACTCCCACCACTGGGAGTCAGAGTATTTTGTTTATTTTCTCCAGAAGCACCAAAACACAGCTGAATGCACAATTCCACTGTGTTCAACACACCAGGAATGTCCCTATGTAATATGGACTAGGGGCAGCCCTGGCTAAAAGCTACTAAGTGCTTGTTTGGGACAAGGTGCTAGGCCAGTCTCTACAAGTGCATTTAACTTATTTTGTTTTTGTAAGAATCCTGTAAAGCAACTGTTATCCCTGTATTACATATGAGAAAACTGAGGCACAGAAACTAGACAATTTCCACTGGCACATATATAAGTGGTAGCCCTGAGATTCAAACCCAGACAGTCCAGTGACAGAGCCCATCCTCTCAATCACTGTCCTATCCCACCTTGAGCAAGTCGCACGACTTCTCTGGGTTGCAGTTTCCTCATCTGTAAAAGAAAGCTAATACTCCTTCCCTTACGGGCTTGGGCTAAGAAGTGAGTGTCTTAGACCAGGCGTGGTGGCTCAAAGCCTGTAATCCCAGCACTTTGGGAGACTGAGGTTGGAGGATCACTTGAGGTCAGGAGTTTGAGACCAGCATGACCAACATGGTGAAATCCCATCTTTACTTAAAATACAAAAAAAAGAATTAGCCAGGCGTGATGGCAGGCACCTGTAATCCCAGCTACTTGGGAGGTTAAGATATGAGAACTCTTGAACCTGGGAAGTGGAGGTTGGAGTGAGTCAAGACCACGACACTGCGCTCCAGTCTGGGTAACGGTGTCAGACTTGGTCTCAAAAAAAGAAAAAGTGACTGCCTGGTGTTGCCTCTTAAAAGCTATGTAACCTTGCACAAATTGCTTAACCTGAGTCTTGGTTTTCTCATTTAATAAATAAGTATGTTCTTATGAGGAGTACATAGCACAATGCATGTAAAGTGCAGCGTCTGGCATAAGGAGACTGATAAGTAGTATTAATTGGTATAATATTATTATTCCTTATATTGTAACATAATTTTGAGGTTCTTAAGCCTAATAGTCTCACAAATCTCCTGCTGCAATTGCTGTTATTTTGTCTGATTTTTACTGTTTCTTTACTTTTCCACCCAGGAAGCAGCTGCACATTTGGGCAGAGGAACATAAAAAGTATTGGTCGATAATCAGGTTGCCACCACAGATGTCCCTGCTTCAACTAAGGACAGAAGACAGCAGCCAATATTCACAGAGGACTGCAGATGTTCTTCTTTAACTTGGATCAGAGGAGCCATTCTAGATACAGGGAGGGTATTGCAGACTCTTCTGTTCAGAATACAATATTGCAGAATATGCATGCATCCATTCAATACTTATTGAATACCACTCTGTGCTGAGCTGTCTTGGAAATACAAAGATGAATTGGACATAATATCTGTCCTCTTGGACCTCAAAATGTAGACAAGGAAACAAAACAAACATTAACCATAGTACAGTGTAAGCAGTTCTATATACAGCAAAATACAAACAGTGGTTGATCTCAGAAGGAAAATTTTTGTAAGAGTGGTTTAGAAGGAGTCAAGGAAGGCTTCTTGGAGAAAGCAGTATTTTATCAGGATGTTTTTAAAAATGAAAGAACTTCAATAAGCAGAGATAGAGTAGGGCAAAGATCATCCAAGGTGGAGGAAATGATGGGAAGTCAGGTGCGGATAAAGTGAGTGAGCTGCCTGATGAGCGTGGGAGGGGTGGCAGGTGCTGCCAACTGGCCAGCCCACCTCTATCCACAACTTCACCTCCTCAGGCACCTTCCACCCTATGACACCCTTCTGGTCATTCAGTCATAAGCAGAAGATTGCTGGGTTAGGATTGTGGGAAAGTGTTTACTTTATCCTTCAAAATAGAACAGGTGCAATTAGCATGAACTTTCCTTAAACTGTTACCCTTTACTGTCTCTCCTTTCTTCTGCTTGAGATGTGGATGAGATTCCTGGAGGTGCCTCCTAAGGTCCTGAGGTGATAAGCAGAAGAATAAAAGCTACATGATGGGACAGTGAACAGAGACATGGAAGGAGTGTTTCTCCACCATGGGGTACCCACATTAGCCCTGCAGCAAATGTAATTTTTTATTATGTGAGAAAAAAATAGTTCACTATTTGTTTAAACCAGCATACATTTAGATGTTCTGTTACCTGCAGCCAAGGGCATTCCTGATTGACACAGGGAACAATACTGACCCATGGGATATAAAGTCAAAAAAATGAGTGGGATCTATATTATGAAGGGCAATAAAGTCCATGTACAGAATGTTCCTTATTTAGTAGGCAGTAGGCAATTGATACAACAGTGAACGTTTGTGAGTATCAATAATATTAAAGCTGTTCTTTAGGAAGATTTATCCAGCAACAAAAGGGAAAGTGCTTGGAGTCAAAGAAATTGTGTAAGAAACAATTCTTGTGGTTGCTGTATAAAGAGGGCCTCCCCTGGCATAACCTCTATCACAAATATATCTATTGTATTACACATATAGATGTATGTATAATTTGATATATACAAAGGACACTTCCTCAATTTATGTAAAGTATACTTACATAGAACTTTGCTGTAACACATAACACACAGTCTAAATAGTATTTTGTTCTGTGATGGCACCTTCAAAACAAGTCTATTAAACTCCTTTTGCAACTGAACTGTGATTCCTTCCCTCAGTTCTTTCCTATTTAAAAATTGAAGAGCCACCACCTATAATAGGAGGGTAATAATAGACAATAAAGAGAAGGAGGAATGGAAGAAGGTGAGAAACATTTCACAGAAAGAATTGACAGGCCTTGGCAACTATTTAAATGCGGCAGGACCAAGGAGCAGAACAAATGAGGGATGACTCCAGTATAATGCCTATGCTGCTGGAAGTTTCAGGAGAGAATGAGAAGTGTGCAGGAGTGTGCTTGCATACAGAGTGGTGGGAGAAAGTGAGTTCCTCAGGCCATTGACTGTCAGTAATGAACACTTGAAGAATTGTCTACATCATGTGGATCCCTTCTAGGGCAACCGCCTGGTGTGGTAGCTTAGTTTGGGGATATAAATATCAGTAAGATACCTTTGAGGATCTCACAGTTCATCCATTTTACAAACACTATTAAGTATCTACTACTAACCAGGCTTTGTGTAAATTAATACAAATGCAATATGGTTAAGTCCCAGTCTACATGGTATTTAATGAAAGAGAAAGATAGATAGATAAACTAACAATGGCAAAGCAACACACGACATAGGTATGCTAGAAAAATACTGGGACTAAGCATAGAGTTGGAGGGCTGTCTGGGAAGCCTTCACAGTGGAGAGGACCCCTCTGAGCATTAAGTAAACAAAAACATTCCAGAAGGGAGAGACAGCATATGACAAAAGTATCATCACACCTAGAGTATTCCACCACCATGTGTCTGTGGTGAGGGGGAGGAGCGTATGTAATTAAGTGAGTGAATAAAGCCCCAAATATAAGCTGCAATTTACTTGCACAATTTACTTAACCTCTCTGAGCCTCCCTTTGCTTTTCTGTAAAATGGGAATTATCTCATGGGATTGTTATGAGGATTAAATGAGATAATGACTGCTTTATACAACATCAAGCGCAATAAATGCTCAATAAATGTTAGCTCTTGTTATCCAGTAGGTCACAAGCCAGGATTGGTTTGGCATTTCAGAAAGACTACAGTCATGTGCATGAGTAGACTGCATGAGACGGGAAGTCCAGCTGGAAGCAAGCTGCCAACAGTCCAGGCCAGGGACAATGGAGGCCAGAGCAGACACCAGTGGAGGAAGATTGGAGCACAGGTCTTTAGCTAGTCTTAATAGCATTTCTTAAAAAAATGAAGAAAAACTCTTAAATTAAGCTAGCATAGTAAATTGTAAACTCAAACATTGCAAAACCATAACAGTGACAAACTATTAGTAGGCTGGGAAAATTAAAATTAAAATTTTTAATTTAAATTTTAGAACTTGTTAAAGAACTTACAAAATTAACCCTAAGATGCTGGCATTTCCCTTAATTTTGAAGGGTAAGTTAGCTTCACTCAATGCAGTATGTCTTCTACTGTTTCATCAGATTTCATTATGCCATAGCCATTTTTCAGGAAGGCTGGGCATTTAATTACATATAACAAATGTTTATTGACTATTTGCTGTGTGCAAAGCATTAGTAAAGGTGTCATAATCTTAGGAACAAGATTCAAGTTTATTCTAAAAGATTATTCTTGTGCTTCTTTTTGGGAAAAAAATGATATATATGCTTTTTAAAAAAATTTAAAGATGCAAAAGCAACTGAATTTATAAATGACTCTAAAGATTCAAGCAGTGATTCTTTTTAAAACACCCAAAACAAAACCAACCCAAAACTCAAATCTCTCTCACAGAATGTATACAGGTCTCAGACAACCCCACACGGTTGTGTGGTGCTCTGCTGAGGTGGTCAACAGGAGAGACAAAGACAAACTCAGCTGTGTGTCTACCTCAGGATGGCACATTCTTATGAACACAGTGGATTCGAATGTTCACCAGGGTTCCCCACAGCTCACTGAATCTGATGGTGGGTGGTACATGAGGTAAAGTCACCATATAAGCCATGACTGCCTTTTATTCACAGTCCACCATGTGTCCCAAAACTTATCATTAAGCTTTACAGTACCCTAATATATAGGAATTACTGTACTCATTTAACAGAGATTAAGGATGAGTAGCAAAACTGGGATTAAACTTGAGTTTGGTGACTCCATAACTGAAGTCCTTTCCACTTTGCCAGTGGCTTCTTAAACTACCTGATGACTGATCTGACTCTTCGAATAAACATATTGTTCGATTTGCCTTCTGGATTTTTGTTTCTTAACTTTTCTGAATTATAAAAACAATAATACTCTGCAGAAAATTTGAAGAAAATAGAACCATATAAGCATTATACCCCTAATTTTGATCATCATTTCTAGGTTAGATTGCCAAACTGAAACGTCATTGTCCTCGTTTAAAAAGCAATGTCTTTTCTTAAGAGTTGAATTTAAAAGAATGCAATGGTGCAGTCTATTTCACCAATTTTTAGGTATACAGAAGGAATGAATTAGCTCTGTGGGGAGAAGAGGGTTGCCTTTTTTTCTAAGTGGAGGTGAGAAGTAGGGGGCATATACCCAGCCTCTCATATATGGCAAGAGGTATGTCCTTTAGTAGTCTCAGAGTACAGGCTCATACGTCTCAAGGACAGGTGTGTTACATGCAAGTCTCAACAAACAGGTCACAATCTACTGAAACAGTACTGGCCTCTTTTTCCTAAACCAGGGAATTTTACACAATAACCTTAATTTCTCACTTCCCTTGTAAAATCGGACAACCTGGTAATATTGGGGTTGAATCCTTAGGTGGCCATAACCAGCTGGAGTGGTGGCCCCTTGAGACATGGTGGCCACTGCTCCTGTGCTCCATCTTGCCCTGGGATGCTGAGGCCTCAGGTCAGTCACTGTTTTCCATTTAGCACTATTGTATTTCTTGCAAAAACATTTCTCTGTGCTCGAATCTCTATCTAAGGTAGGGGTACATTTGGATGGTAGTACATTTCTAGAAACATCCTCCCACTTCACGCATTAGACATCCGCATGTTCCTAGTATGCATCTGTGTTTGCTGCTTTCCATGGTCTTCATCCCAGGATTTTTGCTTTTTTCAAAGGGTCAAGCTGCAAGGACTAATGCCATGTTGTCATGCCACCCTTTGATCTTCATTTCCTCATCTGTAAAATGAAGCAGTTGGTCTCATCTCTTCAGCTCTGATGTTCTGTGACTTCTTATCACTAAGGAGCTTCCTTGGTCCAGGCAGCACCAGTCTCCTTCCTCTGGCTTCTTTTTCATAAAAGCTTCCCAGAGCTCAACAGACAATTCAGTTCCAAGACAAACGATGCCAATTGAAGAAGGAGAAAGAGCATGTAGGATAGAAGTGGGAAGAGAAAAAAGTGACCCAAGGAGAAATGCAGCCCAGTGGTAAGCAGAGGGGTGCGGACGGGAAACAGAGTCACAAAGTTCACATTTAAAACACCTGAGAATGAAACAGGCATGATCAAAATCTTTTATACTTTAAACAAAATTATATTCAAATGTTTGGCTGGGTACAGTGGCCCATGCTGGTTGTCCCAGCTACTCCAGAGGCTGAGATGTGAGGATCACTTGAGCCCAGGAATTCAAGGCTGCAGTGAACTATGATTTTACCACTACACTCCAGCCTGGGCAACAGAGCAAGACTCTGTCTCAAAGAAAAACAAAAACAAAAAACATCAAAATAAAATAACATTTAAAAGCAATAAGTATTTATTATAGAAAATTGAAAAACTATGAAAATTTTAGAAGTAAAGAAAAAAATTAACTATAATCATATCACTTAAGGTCAAGGACCGCTTAACTCTAGGTAGACTGCCCTTCCTAAACTTTCTTTTATTTTTTACATTATTTTCATAATTAATATTACATACAAACCTCATTTAATTTGAAAACAAAAAAAAATCATGAAGTAAAAGAACAGTCTCACCAAAGTTAAAATAGCATATACTGGTACACTTCTGCTTTTTAACTTGATAGATTTGTTTTTTTTTAATCTAGGCAGCACTTCCAGCAATTTGTGGAAAAATGAAAAAGTTGAACAGAATCTTTTATTTTCCATTATCTTTTTAATTTACCAGTTTAGCTCAGGGTGTTTAAAAAATCATATTATAAATATAAAATATTGGTTTCAAAATAAAAGAGTTTAAAATAAGACCAATTTGCAAAGTTTTAATAACGGAACAACTGCCTCTGACTTTCAAGTCTTATGAGTATTTTTCTACAATCTTTTTTCCTTTTTTTAAAGAAAAGGCTTTCCTTTGGAAGGGGCTGGGGTGTCATTTCAGAGGCCAGTCATTCCTCATTTCTATTATTTGATTTCAATCAAGGGCCACAAACTGTTGACCAAAAAATTCCCCTTAAAACTGATGATTCTACCAGTTTTTTTGACATAGCCTAGAGACACTAACAGTCCAGTTTTAGATAACCTCTTTTGGACGCACAAAGGTAAGATAAGAAGATGTGATTAAAAATGTTTGTAAAAGTGAAAGAATAACCCCATTGCTCACAGCAGTGGGGAAACAGCATATCTGTAACTTTTTTTTTTGCCATTAAGTATACCCAGAGAATGAATGCACCAGATACAAAGCCCAGGAAAGAGGAGAGCTGCCTCTGTAGAAGCAAGGGCACTTGTTTGCAGTTCAGCTTACCTGATATGCAGATCTCCAATCTTATCAGAATTGAACCAACTGGCTTATTCTTTTTCTGCTTTGTTGATACCCAAGCTGGCCTTAAATTTTTTTTTAACTGAGAATGTCTAAAGCCTAAGGCATGCTTCTGGGTGTTCTTAGGACTTAAATGCCATTGCTTAAAGAGTTAAAGATCTCTGAGGCTACAGTAAAAGGATGATAAGGTAAATCACTCGAGAGATGCTCCCCTTGTTCTTTACCAAAACAAGGTCTAAGAAACATGGAAGGCATTCAACAGTTTAGAGAAACTCTACCGTGCAAAGCCAAACATTTGTATTAGATTTTTAAGGTTAAAGAAAGTCTCATTGTAATAATTTATCTTTGAGAACAAGAGTTTATTTTTCACTTATCAAGAGCTTAACATTTCCCTCTTAGGAAAAATGCTTTGAGGGATACATTATACTCAGGAAAACACTCACCAACAACATATTTTTGTTTATCAGTTTAAGGGGAAAAACTACTCTTAGAGATTAAAAAAAACAAACAAACTCATTTCCAGTGTTAGGGAAATCCCATCGGAACTGGCTGTCCACAGAGGTGGAGAATTTGGCCTTGTTTACAGGTCTAGTAATTGCTTTAGTCCTCAGTTAGAGGAAAGTTGTCCCAGAGAGGTATTTTTAAATAAAAATAAAAAGACTCTCCACAATATTCATTCTGCTTTGAGGAGAAACTCAATTCTATCCTTCAGTGGAAGCCACTTCAAGTTTAGTATTTGGAAACTCAGAGCAGCAAAACTGGAGATGAGGCAATTCAATTGAGTCCTACCGAGGACAGGTTTACAATTTTGTATCTGCTATATTTATTATAAAAAAGAAAGAGGAGGAGGAAGGAGGAGAAGAAATAAAAGAAGGAATAGCCTTTTAGTAAATGTGGGCAAAAAGGAAGATACACTTAAAACATCTGTATCCTAATCAAGTAAAAATTCAGCTCTTCAAGTCCTAAATTCCACTTTCCTACCAAAGTCTCAAATTATAAGCAGACTGACTGAAGGTTAGGATAATGGTGTTTTGGTAGAACACGATCTCCAAAAAAAGATTGTTACCTCACTCAGAATTCTCTCTTAGAACTAAGCATGCTGAATCCTTTTAGATTTTATGGTGCTTACTCTAATTTTAAATGAAAAACTTTTTTCTAGTGAAGCTCACTGTGTATGATTGAAATGTTGGTGGAAGGCAAAATCCCTCTGCAAAAACATTTGAAAATGAAACACTCTCAGTGCATAATCCCTTGGTCTGCAGTGCAAGGTTTTCAAGTAAGTGAAAAGAAGAAAAATGCACGTAAGACTGCCTACCAGAAAAGGGTATGTGCATAGGAATCTCCCTGCTGCAAAGTGCTGACATTTGACACCACTTTGAACCCTGAATGCAGCTGGCTGTTGGACTCTGAATTGTCTCCCACCTTGTTCGTGGCCTCTGATTTATTCCTCTGACCAAGTGTCCCATGCCTTCCCAGCCTCTCCCACTGCAGAGATGGCAAGCAGGGCAGAGGCTAAGCTAGCATCCTCATCAGGGTTCGATCAGTGTTCAGTAACAGCTATCAGAAGGCCATTCATCAATGACTTCCCAAGAGGTCACCTGTGGAGTCAGTGGAGATTTTGAAATGTATTGGTGTATAAGCAGCTTCTCTGAGTTTGTAAACAGCCGTAATGAATTAAATCCCAGCCACAGTGCTTTGGGAGAGTTCCTTTCGTGAGGGAACAGCACTAAAGATGTTGTTGTGGCTTCTGTGGTGCGGTAGCTATGGAAGCATCAGGGTGTGGCAAGAGATTAGGCTGCTGCAAAGCCATTGTATGTTGCCAGATAGAATTATCCTTTGATGTACACTGGGGTCTAAATTGTTTTCTTTCCTTTGATACATTTAAAATTAAGATTTCGTGTTAATCCCTAATTAATTCCAAGATCAAGCTTCTATTTTAGCTACTTGAATGAGTGATGTTGGAATGTTTTTAGGGAAGTGAAGCCATAATAAAATATTTTCCAATTATATTAAATACCTTGTGGGCATAGTTATTAGGCATGGCCATATTCAGTGTGGCTTTTACATCAGAAGGGCATGATTTTAAATCAGAAATCATTTTAAGTCAAAAATGGAGCACTTATGACGATAGTCCTTTATATTTAAATGGTTTGTACAAAAAAGGAAAAGAGGGAGGCTAGAAACGGCTATGATAAAATGAAAGTTCACCTTCATAAGAAAATACAGAATCAGGAATTGTGAAATGTAAAAGAATTAAATATAAAGTATGAAAATTCAGTAGACAACAGATAAGACATAACCACCAGCTGAAAAGGTGAAGATAGGAAGATCAAAGAAGGAAGCCCATAGATGAGCAGAGCTTTTTCTAAACTGCAATCTTTAAAGAAAATCAACCTGCACTCCACACCAGGCTTCTTCCAGGCCCTGACAGAAGGTCAAGGACAGCTGACCTGGGCTGGATCCAGGCAAAACTGTGAAGTTAGCTGGGATTTCATGAGTCACCCTTTTAGACCTCCCAGCAATCTCATGCCATGTATTTGCATCTGAGCCCCAGAAGGAAAGAAAATTCTTTCTAGTTAGGAAATAAAAAAGCATAGCAGTGACCACCAAATGACGCCTGAGATTTTGCAACCATTTGTCACAGATATGTAGAACAGTCACGATTTAAAATATTCAGGCTGGGCACAAGGGCTCACAATTGTGATCCCAGCACTTTGGGAGGCCAAGGTGGATCACCTGAGGCCGAGAGTTTGAGATTGCAGTGAGCCATGATTCTGGCGCTGCACTTCAGTTTAGGTGACAGACCAAGACCCTGTTTCAAAAAATAAAATACTCAAACTTTTTTTTTTTTTTTTTAGATGGAGTCTCACTTTGTCTCCCAGGCTGGAGTGGAGTGGTACCATCTTGGCTTACTGCAACCTCTGCCTCCTGGGTTCAAGAGATTCTCCTACCTCAGCCTTCTGAGTAGTTATGACTACAGGTGCGTGCTATCATGCCACCTAATTTTTGTATTTTTAGTAGAGACGGGGTTTCACCATATTAGCCAAGCTGGTCTTGAACTCCTGACCTCATGATCCACCTGACTTGGCCTGCCAAAGTTCTGGGATTATAGGCATGAGCCACCACACCCAGCCCTCAGACCTTTTATCTTCATAAATACAGAAACCCTTGGTAACCCATGTTTGCAAGGGGAGGGGGTGAGGCTGAGGAGTTGTCACCACTGCTATAGGAACTAATCTAATTCAGCCCCTTACCTTGTCTCAAGAAAAGATTGAACTTGCATTTTTTGGTAATTATTTTCTCATTACTATCATTTGTCCTGTAAGTTGGGTGAAAGCAGGTGATGTCCTGCTTCTCCCTCCCACCCCTAATTAGGGGCCTGAGTCCCATGTGATAACATCTTGAAGGGTGCTTTGCCATTATCAGTGGGTGGGTCACTTGAGTGGGGCAGGGGCACCTTCTACACTCAGCCAACAACCCCCGGGCTTATACATTTGCATCCGTTCTGACTGGGCTTGTACCTGCTCTACTGGTTGCTAAGTATTTTTAATATCACCTAATATAAAGATTTTATTTTATGAAACTCTGGTCACCTTGTGCAGACAGCTATGGTTCAGGGAAACACATGTTGGGTTTGGCATTATCAAGAGATTTGAGTGTCTCTCTGCCAAGATCAAATGCAAAACTATGTGTGAACACCTAGAACAAGGGAGTGAGCTGTTTGCTCATTTCAGGTACAACTATGCATGCTGACCCACCTTCTGAGGATGTAGACATGGGAAGCATACCAGAGCCTCTCAGGGTAGGACCAACAGGCTGCAGCTAGACTTTCTTTTTCTTTTTTCTTTTTCTGAGACAAGTTGTCACCGTGTGCCCAGGCTGGAGTGAAGTGGTGCCATCTTAGCTCATTGCAGCTTCGCACTCCTGAGCTCCACCAATCATTCCGACTCAGCTTCCTGAGTAGCTGGGACTACAGGCATATGCCACCATGCCCAGAGAATTTTTAAAAATTTTTAGTAGAGATGAGGTCTCACTATTGTTAGGCTTGTCACTCAAAGAGACCACCAGGCAGTCTTTGTGTGGGCAACGAGGCTGCTTATTTCACGTTTGGGTACAAGCAGGCCAAGTCCGAGAAAGGAGTTAGGCAAAGGGGGTAGGAAGGGGATTGGTAATATAGGTTGGGGGAAATGGTCAGCTAAAGGTGGTAACCTATCTTAAGGAGGGGAAGGGTGTCACGGGATGCATGGTTGCAAGGGTAGGGGTCATTTATTACAAACAGGCATGACCATAAGGATAGGGGTTATCAGTTGCAATTAGAGGAAAGGGGACATCAAATTACATAGTTACAGGAGTGGGGTCTTGAGAAACCTAATGTCTAGGGGGACATTTTCTCAAGGCTGAGCAGGAACAATGGTTGAAGGTTGCAGAGGGAGAGCGATCAGTTGAGGCAGGAACCAGTTGTTCACTTCTATCTGTGGCCATCCAGCCAGACTTTCTGGCTCCTGAGACCATCAGGAGGTATTTGTGCAGGTCACCAAGGCTATAATGGCCAGACTTAGACTTGGAGGCCTGACAGCTAAGTTACCCAGACTGGTCTCGAACTCCTGGGCTCAAGCAATCCTCTCATATCAGTCTCCCAAAGTGCTGGTATGAGGCACCATGCCCAGGCTTTCAGCTAGACTTTTATGTTGGAGTTACCAAAGCCAATGAAATCTCACCAGTATCATTGATTAAACGGTACAATGTGGGTAGTAGACCTATTAGACCTCAAAAAGTTCCCACACCAAGTCTTCTGGATTGCCTCTTATCTGCCAAATCCAGATTCTTAGCCTCTGCCCCACATCTGCTGAGTCAGAATCTCTAAAGGTACAGGGCCAGGAATTTTCATTTTAAACACTTCACAGGAGATCTTGACAGACAATGTAAAGGTGAGAACCAAAAGCTGAGGCACCAAACATGAAAACACTCAGTACTAGTAAATGTTTTATGAAAAACAGAAGCCAATTTCTGGATACCAACACCATCGTTACTGCTCAAAAGCTCTATCAATGAAGTGATTGCCTATTAAGATAATGTGGGGTGTGTGTGTGTGTGTGTGTGTGTTCAAAATAATGTGTATGTCTGAGTATGTATGTGTTTGAGGCTGTGAGTGTGTGCGTGTGCATGTGAATGTATTTACACAACAGGATAAATACAACTCGTGGGTCAGAGTCTCTAGACTATGGCAGTATAACTAATTGTATCTGATTTCCATGACTTTGCTCAGGCTTCCACAGAACAAAGTCAGACACACTCTTGTCAAATTTGATCCCTATGAATTTCATGAACTGGGGAATCACAGTAAAGTCTGTTGAACACTTGCCTTTAGCTCACACTAATTTGCACAAGTAAAGCTGTACAAATTGTATTTTATTAAAAAGCTTCTCAGATCTCTGAGCTTGACTCTCCTACTAAAATTGGGGGCTGGAATTCCTACAAGTTACAAGGCTGGCCAGTCTGTATTTCCTAAAGGATTATTTGCACCCACCTCACCTCAACAGGCTCAAATAAGCTTTTGTTACCTTTCAGCCACAACAGCTCAACAGTGTTGAGTGCCTTTCATTCAATTACATATAAGCAAGATAGTCCTGTTTCTGCATGACAAATGGCAGCAAACTCTCAGTTTTCTTCTTGCTCTTTCAGTCTTTTTTCCCTAGGTGGGCCCAGTCTTTGCATTTCAATTCAGTTCAGTTCAATTTAACAAACATTTACCATATTCAGTGCCGGCTAAGTTCCAGACACTATCCTAAGTGCTATTTGTTTTTCCAGGTCAGGATGAGGTAAGGGAGGGTGAATGGAGAAAGATGAAGGAGATCCTGTCTTGCCCTCAAAGAGTTGCCAACATGTTTCTATACAAATAACTATACTCAAAACATAATGAATGTTAAACCAGTAATTTACCCAAAGTTTAGAAAGAGGGAAGGATTTTCTCTTGAAAGTTCAGGAAAGTGCACTTGATCAGGATCTTAAAGGAGGGTAAAGACTTTCGTGTCTCAGTTCTTTGGGCCTTGAACTACCTACCCCAAACATGTTTTAATTCTGTAATAGTGCTGGACAAACAATCATAACTAAAATTTTTTGAACACTTATTCCTACATATATATGTAATATATATAATGTACTCCTCACAATAGCCCTGTATAATAATAAACACTGTTATTATCCCTATTTCTCAGATGAGGAAATTGAGGCAGAGTGAGATTAAAGTAACAAACCCAAGGTCACACAGTTAGTAAGTGGTAGAACCAGTTTTTGATCCCAGGTAGTCTGAATCCAGAGCTGGAGAGCTTAAACACCATGTTGCAACATACATTTTATATTTCATGCCATCAACAACCTGTGTTATATTTTTCTTTTTCTGACTACACAAATATCTCTTCTCTCCAGGTAAGCAGGTCAGCATCCTTTCGTCCTCTTTCAATATTTCTACTGCTTGGCGAAAAGGATGACTACACATTTTTAAATGCCTCATTTTGCTTTTTGTATCAGTATTTTGCAGGCAATTACAGAAAGCCCAGCTTGAAAACTGCATGGCTAAAGTGAGTTTCTCCTCCATGCTGCTTGTGTTTGGTTCCAGAGGCCCACTTAGGAAGAGTCAAAAGAACAGGCTCACTGAAGATAGCAGGGCTATGGATGATTAAACCTAGACCTACACTAGTGGAGATGTTATAAATCTGTGTTTCAGTGGTTCTACTTAAATATGATTGCTGCATCCACTCTCACTAAACCCTCCTTGGGCATTCCTAACAATCTAGATTTCTGTCCAAGGAAAGCAAAACTTCTTGGTCAGATCATTTCAGACCTTTGTGTTTTTAGATACCCAGAAGCACAAAGTTAACAGCCACATCCCCAACACCCACAGTGGGAAGCAGCTTATCATGGGTATTGAGAATCTTCATAATCAGACAAAACAGGAGTGAAATCCTGACACTGCTACCTACCTTCTCTGTGCCTGCTTAATCTCTCTGTACCTCAGTTTACACTTCTGTGAAATGGGGATAAGAATATCTCCCTGACAGGTGTGTGTGTGTGTGTGTGTGTGTGTGTGTGTCTGTGTGAAGACTGAATAAAGTCATGTTTGTAAAATGCTTAGCAAAGTGTCTGCCTCATAGTCAGCAAATTGTAGTTATAATTTTTACAATTTCAACATAATGGGGAAAGTAGTGAGGGATACTTTAAGGTTTGGAAGAAAGGGATCAAAAGCAAAGAGCTCAGAATTGAGTGCTCCACTCCAAACTGTCCCATATCCTTTGTTAACCCACTTGGCCCAAGGAAGTGATTTACTGTGTTCATTAAAGCAGAACATTTAGAGGAAGAAAAGAAGGGCAGTTGTGCTGGAAACAATACCATAAGGACCCTAAATGTCCTCCATGCACTACTCCCCCATCCCAGTGCCCCAACCCACAGCCACAACTCCCCCTTTGCCTCATTCTCATTCCACATCTCACAAGGAGCCTGAAGGCCTGGCTCCTGCCTCCATTTCAGTGCTAGGCTATGCCAACTTCCTCATGCCACATCAAGTCCCAGCTTCATATTGATGTGCTGAAATTTCCTTTGAGACTTCCTCTCTAACCCACGGATTACTGAGGAGCATGCTGTTTCATTTCCAAACATTTGATGATTTTCCTGTTATCTTTCTATTTTATGTTTCCATTTAATTCCATTATGGTCTAAAAACATATTCTATGTGTGATGTGGTTTGGCTGTGTCTCCACTCAAATCACATCTTGAATTGTAATTCCACGATTCCCATGTGTCGTGGGAGGAAGCTGGTGGGATGTGATTGAATTATGCAGGCAGGTCTTTCCTGTGCTGTTCTTGTGACAGTGACTGAATCTCACGAGATCTGGTGGTTTTTAAAATGGGCATTTTCCTGCACAAACTCTCTCTTTGCCTGCTGCCATCCATGTAAGATGTGACTTGCTCCTCTTTGCCTTCCACCATGATTGTGAGGCCTATAGAGCCATATAGGCCTCCCCAGCATGTTTTAATGCTATGTAATGTATTTGCATTAAACCTTTTGTTCCCCAGATAAAGAGTATCTTTATCAGCATTGTGAAAAATGGACTAACACAATGTGATTTCTCTTTCAATTTTGTTAAGGTTTACTTTATAGCTCAGAATACGGTTTATGTTAGTGAATGCTTCATGTGTGCTTGAGAAGACTGTGTGTTCTACTGCCACTGGGTGGAGTGATCTGTAAATTTCAATTAGGTCAAGTTACTGGAAAATGCTGTTTAGGTCATCATCTTTTTTTTTTAATTTTAAAATTAAAATTTTATTTTATTTTATTTTATTTTGAGATGGAGTCTCACTCTGTCACCCAGGCTGGAGTACAATGGTGCGATCTTGGCTCACTGCAACCTCCACCTCCCAGGTTCAAGTGACTCTCTTACCTCAGCCTCCTGAGTAGCTGGGATTACAGGTGCGTGCCACCGCGCCCAGCTAATTTTTGTATTTTTAGTAGAGATAGGGTTTCAACAACTTGGACAGGCTGGTCAAAAAAATTTTTTTAGAGAGGGTGTCGTCTCACTCTGTCACCCAGGCTGGACTGCAGTAGTGCCATCTTAGCTCACTGCAGCCTTGAACTTTTGGGTTCAAGTAATCCTCCCACCTCACCCTCCTAAATAGCTGGAACTATAGGCATGCACCACCATGCCCGGCACATCTATATTTTTAGTTATTTTCTGACAACTTGTTTTATCAACTACTGTGACAGTAGTGTTAAAGCATGCCATTATAATTGTAGTATCTATACTCTGGTTTCTCTTCAAATCGTATAAATTTTTTTCCTTTTAATTGTAGTATCTCTCTGTTTCTTTATTTACTTCCGTCAGTTCTTTACTTATGTTTTGAAGCTCTATTTTTAAATGTATACATGCTTGGGATTGTTGTATGTTCTTAGAAAATTGACTCCTTTTTCATTATATAAAGTTTCTCTTTATCCCTGAAAATTTTTGTTATTCTGAAGTCTACTTCATCTGAAATTAGTGTATTTACTCCAGCTTGCATTTAGTTCATGTTTTCATTTTGTATGTTTTTCCATCTTTTTACTTTTTGATCTAAATCTTTAAATTTAAAGTGGGTTTGTTGTACACAGCATGCAATTGGATTGTGCTATTTTATCCAGTCTAACAAATTTTGTCTTTTAACTGGTGTGTTTAGAACATTTACATTTAAAGTGATTATTGGTATCATTAGAATAAACTCAACCATCTTGCTAGTTGTTTTCTATTCATTGCATTTTTTTTTTTTTCCCTGAGTCAGGATCTTGCTCTGTCATGACCAGGCTGGAGTGTAGTGTTTCACTGCAGCCTTGAGCTCCTGGCCTCAAGCAGTCCTTCTGACTTAGCCTCCCAGTTCACTGGGATTACAGATATGAGCCACCATGCCTGGCTTTAGTTTCTATTTTCTTCTTTCTGTTTTCTCCAGATTTAATTGAGCATTTTCATAATTCCATTTTATCTTTTCCATTGACTTGTTATTTATCTCTTTTAAAGAAAAACATTTTAAATGGTTAACTAGAGTTGTAATATACTTTTCAGTTATAAAAAGTTTGATTACTTTATATTTCCTAAAGATGGGTTAGGAGGGGACTGTGGTTTCGTTACCTTCTGAGAAAAACTTTGAGATCTTTTGGATAAAATAGAATTTAAATAGAATGTTGAAGTATGGCACAGCATTTCCATTTTAACAGAATTTTAAAATAGCATTTTGTTTGCAATCAATGAACTAAATCACACACGTTTTCTCTATATGAGAAGATTATCTCTGGGTAAAAAAATACTGTTTTGTATTTGTATGCAATAAAAATTATACAAAAAGGAAAATGCAATGAAATTTTATATTAATCTTTTTTATGTTGCTATAACTGAATATCTGTAACTAGGTAATTTATACAGAAAAGAAACTTATTTCTTATACTTCTGCATATTGGACCGTCCAAGGTCTAGGGGCTGCTTCTGGTGAGCTCCTTCTTGCTGGTGGGAACTCTCTGCAGAGTTCTGAGGCAACACAGGGTATTACATTGTGAGAAGCTCATAAGAGATGGCCAAACTGGGTTTTATAACAGACCCACTCTCACGATAACTAACCCATTCCCTCAATAATCCATTAATCTATTAATTGATTAGTCCATTCACAAGGGCAGAGCCCTCATGATATGATCATCTCTCAAAGACCCCACCTCTGAACATTGATACTCGGGACCAAGTTTCAAACACATGAACTTTTGAAGGACACACTGAAACCATAGCATGTTTTAAATTGTTCAGCTTAATTATCCTAAAAACAAGTAGCCAGAAATGATACACTTTTTTTTTTTTTTAATTGAAACAGAGTCTTGCTCTATCACCAGGCTGGAGTGCAATGACGAGATCCTGGCTCACTGCAACTTTCGTTTTCCAGTTTCAAGCAATTCTCCTGCCTCAGCCTCCCGAGTAGCTGGGACTACAGGCACGCACCACCACGCCCGGCTAATTTTTTATACTTTTAGTAGAGACGGGGTTTCACCATGTTGGCCAGGATGGTCTCGATCTCTTGATCTCGTGATCCGCCCACCTCGACCTCACAAAGTGCTGGGATTATAGGCATGAGCCACTGCGCCTGGCCCAGAATCTATACACTCTTGCTCATTAGAAAAATTCTAGAGAATTTTTCCCTTCTAGAGATGTAATTGTCATTTTTGTTCAGATTATGATTCCTTTGAGACTCTGATGAATTGTGCCCAAGAAAAACACATATACTCATCTGTATACCAAATTTTGCTTATAATTTCAAGGAATTTGCTGACTTCCTCAAGAGTCTCCAAATCCCTGGTTAGGGAACTCACCCTAAAATAAGTAATAAAGCTATCAATGAGTATTGTGTTGTAACCATATATCTTGGCATGTAGATCATATAGCCGAAGTTTCAGGTTTGACCTGAGCTTCCTGGATAGGGCAATGGAAACCCTTGTCCTCCACTTCTTGTTTAAGCAGCCCTTGGGCCAGGTCACAACCAAGGCCCAGTTCTGAGTTTTGTCACCTACGCAGTCCCTGTGCCTTAATGTGACAATATTGTAGCCTCTTTAATGGCCAAAGAAAGCTTGGATGGTGAGAGTCAGATTACTAGTATAAGTGGCCAGCATCCCTAGAACATGTTATCCCCTTTTATGCTAGAATGTAGAGTTCTTCCTCATACACTACAAACAACTGCTTAAATTGTGACTACAAACACCAAGACAAATTTGTTCATGAGCACATTTTTAAACTAAAGGAAAACTATTTTTAACACAATATAGATTCAAGCAACACCTGCTTGTATTTTTAAAAGAATATTCTCCTATTTATACTTTAAAAAATCAGAGTCACAAAGTATTTTTTAATAGCGATGAATCCTAAACAAACTACTTCTTTCTTCTTCTGCCAGGTTCCAAAATCTCTCTCCAACTATGACACCCTCTTCAATCAATCAAAAGAAAGTTATTTGATTCCTCTCAGTAAAATTTGTGAAAATAAATAACACCATTGACTTTACTCCTTTACGAATGCACTTTCCATTGTTTGTACTCCATTTTTTTTAATGTATCTGTTCCTTTTAAAGATTTAACTAACGACATATCTTCAAGATATGTATCTCATTTGCCAGAGTACAAATCCTTAAACAGCAGGAGTCCGTTCTCTTCCACCATGCTCTGATTTGTAGTAAGAATGAACTTCCCCTCAAAAGACTCACAGGCGTGCTTTGTGGCTTGTGTGCTATGAATCGCTCTCATCTGCCCTCTGTTCCATGCCTTGTGGCTAATGGACCTTCACAGGAAGAGAAGCTTGTTCCCCTTTGGTCTTCATAAATTCCATTTACCTCCCAATTGACAGAATGCCACATTGAAGTATTTTTAAATACCTTTAAATAGAGATTACAGATCAGATTTAAATTTTTATTAATATATCTACCTTCCAAATAGTAAACATAATGGAGCATTTACATTAACCAAAATGAATGAAACCCTATGGAAATAATCATTAAGGGGACTGACTGGCTAATCCATGGCCCAGAAACTCACTTTGGCATTTGAAAAATGGCCTTAGATTTAGGATGGTCACTGCCAGGTTTCACCTGAGACTCACCAATGACTCATCATGCTTGTGTCTGTTTCTTCAGCAAATTGGGACAAAATGGGCCATATAAATACTACCTTTCATCTTGCATACAAGTGCATGAAGATAAATGATATTTATGATTTTTTTTTTATTTTAAGTTGTTTATTGTAAGATAATTTACAAATATCTTGCTGTCTTCAGTAATTCAAACAATGGAGGGACAGTTTCTTTTGATAAAGACAGCAGTAAACTAAAAACAATATCAGCTGGCTGAATTTTCCTTCTTAACCTCTTGTCCAAGGATGGAAGTTGATTTTCATTAATCTAGAGCTGGAGCCCCAAAGATAATTTCAATCAACTCTTTGTGATGACAGTTTGGCGGGTACAGTTGAATGTCAATGTCAATTTGTCAATCATCTCAGAAACATTCTTGCTGCTGTTGTCCATGGCTGTCATCCTGCCATTCTGCTCACTAGTGGTAGACTCCTTCAGAGAGTAGTAGATGATGTTGGCCAGATTATATTCTCGGTAATTTTGCAGCACATCGGCATCAGTATCATCATAGATACTCGTGCTCTCAGCACTTGCAATGGTATTAAGGGAAAACATGGGCTTTCCTTCTGTCTTATAGGAGATGACAGACCTGAATCGATTAAAGACGATGGTGCCTTTATCAAATTCATATCCAGAATTTAGTAATTCAAGGACAATGACTGACGCATCTCCAAAAGTAGGGAGCTTTCTTCCCACTTCTTTGAAAGCTGCTAGAAACGGGTCAGAATGAGTCCTAGAAAGTATGCCCCTGATTTTGTCACCAGTTCCAACAAGCATAACTTCTTTCCCAGCTGCTGTTAGTGTAGCAACCTTGCTTTTCATCTGTTTAGCAATGGAGTTATAAATAGCACCACACAGTCCTCGATCTGAGGACACACCAATAAGGAGGTGTTTCTTCTTGTCTTAAGGCACCTTGATATCAGCTTTTCCATACAGAGCCAAAGATCCCAGTCCATATATTTGAGCTCTCTCTCAGCTCGGCTATATTTTGCTCGGCTACCATTTGCATAGACTTGGTAATTTTCTGGATGTTTGTGATGGACTTTAATCACCTGGTAATACCTTTCAAAGTTGCCATATTTCAAACTTGATCCATTGTGGCTGCAAAGTCCAGGCTGACAGTCCAGTGATGCCCATGCTAGAGAACATGGGAGCCACAGCCCTGCTCAAGGTCGGTGGTATTTATGATTTTTAAAAATTATTTTCCAGCTGGGCGTGGTGGCTCATTTTTGTAATCCTAGCATTTTGGGAGGCTGAGGCAGACAGATCACCTGAGGTCAGGAGTTCGAGATCAGCCTGGCCAACATGGTGAAACCCCGTCTCTACTAAAAATACAAAATCAGCCGGGCGTAGTGGCTCATGCCTGTAATCCCAGCTACTCGGGAGGCTGAGATAGGAGAATCGCTTGAAACTGGGAGTTGGAGGTTGCAGTGAGCCGAGATCACGCCATTGCACTCCAGCCTGGACAACAAGAGTGACTAAGTCTTAAAAAAAAAAATTATTTTCCAAATTTTCTAAATAAAAATGGTTAGAGACAACTACATTTTCCAGGATATATTGAAGGATCCCCAAAGGAAAACAAAGGCATGCACTTTTGTATATTCGTATCTTTTCATTGCTCTTTGAACTAATCAGAATGTCAGGACTTTGGCATTCCTAAGGGAATACTCTCAGGTAATCTAACCCAATAGTTTTAATTTCTTCTTGTTATTTGTAATAGCTTATACTCTATTAAAGATAAGCTTTTCTCTCACTATCAACTTTTCTTTCCACTTGATAAACAATGATGCTTTTTAATGTGTTCTCCAAGAAACTAAAATTAACCTAGATCACTTTCAGTGACTTCCTGATTTATACACCAACCTTCTTAACAATATCCTCAATAACATCATCCAACAGAGCTCATCTAGTCACCTCTGTCTTGAGTATCTTCTCTATGAACAGTCGTTCTTTTTCAATTGCTTGGTAACATTAGGAAGACTTGAGTTTTCTCTTGGCGATAAGAAAAAAAAAATGCATTCCTGGTTTGATCCTATTATTCTGAATAAAATCAAAACTAGAAAGCAAACAAACATTTAAAAATTGGCACATGATTTTCTCTTTTCTGCATATGCTTTCGTTCTCACCCTAAAATGAAGTGTTACATATGATTTCTGATATTCCAAGTTTTCCAAAATTACATGCTGTGGTGTGATAGTAATAGCCTTTCTCACTGGAGCACGGTACTGACTTTCAGGTAAAGCATGGTACTCAGGAAAGGTTAGCCACACAACGTTTAGCCAGTGACATTAACTATTGACAATCATGCAATGTTGGACACTGATATATTTAAGGCATAAGTCGCTGGGACACCCACCAAAAATCACTTGCTAACACTTCTGCTAACTACAGTAAGTTCAAAGAAAGCTATTTTTTTTTTTTTTTTTTTTGAGACAGTCTTGCTCTGTTGCCTAGGCTGGAATGCAGTGGCGTGATCTTGCCTCACCACAACTTCTGCCTCCCAGATTCAAGTGATTCTCCTGCCTCAGCCTCCCAAGTAGCTGGGATTACAGGCACGTGCCACCAAGCTGGTCTAATTTTTGTATGTTGGCCAGACTGTTCACTATGTTGGTGAGGCTGGTCTCAAACTCCTGTCTGCCCGCCTTGGCTTCCCCAAGTGCTGGGATTACAGGCGTGGGCCACCACACCCAGCCAAAAGCTTTCTTTCCTTAAAACACTAACACAAAGTCCCTCACTTTTTGAATATTCAAGATTCAGACCATAAAGGAAAACTGATAGGGAAGAAAGGAGAAAGACACAGCTAAGGAGACAGAAAATGAAGAAGGAGCAGGATCAAGATCCTTAGTTGAGGTGAAAGATCCTTTGTAGATGAGTAAAGGAAAAGGCTGGAAAGAAAATTTAGTGATTTTCCACCCTCTTACAATTTGGGCTGGGGAGACGAAGTGTTGTTCATCATCTTGATTTGTATAAGATCCTCATAAATTAACAAAGTCTGCTGTAGAAAAGTTTTAAAATTTTTGTTATCAAATGTATCTATCATTTCTTTTAATGGCTTCCAGGCTTGCCTCCTGTTTAGAAAGGCTGGGCTCATTTCATTAATTCCACCATTATAAATAAATCTACTCATACTTTATTCTAGTAGTCTTATTGTTTGATTTTAAAATATATATATATATTTTTTTTATAGAGACGGGGTCTTGCTATGTTGCCCAGGCTGGAGTGCAGCAGCTATTCACAGGCACGATCCCACTACCGATCAGCACAGGAGTTTTGACCTGCTCCGTTTCCGACCTGGGCCGGTTCAGCCCTCCTTAGGCAACCTGGTGGTCCCCTGCTCCCGAGAGGTCACCATTGATGCCAAACTTAGTGCAGACACCTGATTGGCATAGCGCACTACAGCCCAGAACTCCTGGACTCAAGAGATCCTCCAGCCTCAGCCTCCCGAAAAGCTGGTACCACAGGCACGCACCACCGGGCCTGGTGATTTTAAAATATTTTAATATTTCCTCCATTTTGAGTTTATTTTATGAAAGTTGTAAAGTATGGCAAACATCTTTCTTGATGTAATTTGGTTTCAATGCAAATCTCATGCAATGTACCCTTGGATCAGTCAACTGATCTTTGGCTATTTACTAAAGACCTATTACATGCCAGGCCAATGAGGGATCCAAAAGAAATATAAGACATAGCAATTGATTTCAAAGAACTTACCCTATAGTAGGAGGAAACGACTAACACCCTGAGACAATTCTAGAACCAGACAGTGTATAATTAAGTACTAAATACTGTGGTACCGCCTAAAATTGCTGTGAGAGCTCAGAGGAAAGAGAGATCCACCTGGGCTGGAGTTGTCAGGGGAGACTTTTGTAGACAAGTTGGAACTTGAATTGGATGTGTATTTCTCCAAATACCAAACGGAAAACAACAGGCTATGTGTGTGTGTCCTTGTTTGTGTAGCTCAGGCAGATGCCGGCTTTTCACAAAGCAATTTATCGATTTGAAAAGCATACCTACACAGACTATATAGGATTTATATACTTGCAGATTTGAGACAGGATTTTAGAGCAAGAAGTGGCAGAGTGGCGAGTATGGCAGTAAGAAAGACGTGCCCTGGAGAAGAGTGTTTGCCTGTGACTCTTCCTTTTTGCTCACTGCCCAGGCACCTGCTAGATCCTCCCACTCCCTCTGCAGAGCACCCCTGAGGTTTCACCTCCCCTGATGGTGCCAGTGTTGATAGGCAGCCCTTCAATGCCTCTTTTCATGAGCAACTGGATGAGGCCTCTCTTCTTGTACTACTTAAAAGAGTCATTACCCTCTTACTCATAACCAGCCCACTCATCCTCAGGTAAGTGATAAACAGGGACTATCACCATAGGATATCACTTCTACAAGTCTGTACTGCTGTTGGGAATAAAAGCTGGTTCAAAAACTGCAGGGAGCAGAGGAGAGAGGGATGGGCAGTTGTTTACCTATGCATTTCAAAAGCCTTAAGTTTTTACATATCTTTTGATCTAATCACTCAACTTCTAGAAATTTCTTATTATTTATTTACCTACTTATTTAATAAAAACATCTATTTCTTGTTAATTGGCAGGTACTGCTTTAAATATTTTAAAATTTTACTTATTTAATCTTCATAACAATCCCATGAGTTATGCACTATTATTATCCTCATTTTACAGTTGAGGAAAATGAGGCACAGGGAGGTCAAGTAAGTTTCATATGGCCACCAGCTAGTACACGGCAGAGCCAGTATTTAAATCCTCACAGTCTGACTTCAGAGTCCTTAGAGGTAACCATGCACTATGTCGCTTAACCAGTTGTCATGGATGAACACAAAGGTTTCAAGACAGGCTGTTCCTTCAATAAAAATGCGTTAATGCCTCCTGCGTGCCAAGCACAGACTTTGTTCCCCTGGAATAGGTGACTTAGGCACTGATTTTCACACTAAAGGCAAAAACTCCTCTGTGGACCATGAAATAAATTTAGTAGATTGTGACCAGAAAAAAAATTTAATGATATTGAAATGAACAGAAATTACCAGAAAGTGAGTTTTGTTTCATGATTTTTTTCCACTTACATGTGTATAACATGCATGTGTCACATACACAGGTGAGTGTTGGGTCACAGATTACTCTGTATTTCTTATAGTGAGCTGTAGTCAGAAAGATGTAAAAGTCATAAGTCTAACAGAATAGACAAATATTAGATAAGTAATTAAACCTGGACAACATAGTAAGACCATATCTCTAAAAACTATGAAAAAAACAATTAGCTGGACATGGTGGTATAGACCTGTAGTCCCAGCTAATCAGGAGGCTGACCCCAGGAGTCGAAGGTTGCAGTAAGCTATGATCATGCAACTGCAATCCAGCCTGGATGACAGAGAAAAACCCTGTCTGTAAAAAAATTTTTAAATAAGTAATTAATATAATTGCATCAGGTAGTTTTTAAAAAATAATTGCCAAAATTGTCTAAATATACATTATTAAATGAATTATTATACAGCAATATAATAGAATTCTATCCAGAAACTAAAATCATATTGTAGACAAGTAGTAATGTGGAAACATGTGCAAGAGATATAGATAATAAGAAAAGTCAGATTATAAAACACATAAAAAAATACATATACATTTGCATGAAAAAGGACTAAAAAGGATAGTCACAGATGTTCCTAGCTATGGGAATTATATGAAAAATATTTTCTTCTTTTGTTTCTCTGCATTTTCTAAAATAAACATAATTACTTTTATAAGATATAATTTATATACAATAAGACACATTCTTATATATGATATATATTAAGGATTAGTATCAATAGGTAAATAATTTTTGCAAGCAATAATAATATTTAATTATTAAATGATT
Source organism: Plecturocebus donacophilus (assembly GCA_004027715.1). Lineage (NCBI taxonomy): Eukaryota > Metazoa > Chordata > Mammalia > Primates > Pitheciidae > Plecturocebus > Plecturocebus donacophilus. The sequence goes on from PVKP010016653.1 coordinate 46,900, forward strand.
ATTAATAATTAAAATGTTTAAATATATAAATATAATAAATCTATAAAATATATTAAAATAACATTGATTAAATAAATTAAATAAAATAATTAAATAATATTAGAAAGGACAAGCTATTTAATAGAAAAATGGGCAAAGGGTGGAAGCAGAGAATTGATGGAAGATGAACTTTTCCACCAGATAAACACACCAAGTGATGCTCAATCACAATCAAATGCACATTTAAACCACAGGTGCAGAGATTTTAGAATATTGCTTTCTTTCTTTTTTTTTTTTTTAAAGAAAGAAAAAGAGAGAAAAGGAGAAAGAAAGTGCAAAAGAAAGAAAAAAAAGAATGAAAGAGAGAAAGAAAGAGGAAGAGAAAGAGGGAGAGAGAATGGGATTCTTGTTTTATTTCCCAGGCTAGAATGCAGTCTAATAATGGGTATTAAAAACCTCTTTTATGCCAATAATTGTGCTTAACAATGGAGACAGGAAGGAATAAGGGATGAAAATAACAAACAACAGCCAACCAATATTTTATTTAAACCTGTGAAATACTATGCAATTGCTGAGGAGTGATTTACTTCCAATTATGTGGTCACTTTTAAAATAGGTGTAATGTGATACTGAGAAAAATGTATGTTTCGTGGATTTGGGGAGGAGAGTTCTGTAAATATTTGTTAAGTTTACTTGTTCCAGGTCTGAGTTCAAGTCCTGGATATCCTTGTTAATTTTCTATCTCGTTGATCTGTCTAATATTGACAGTGTAATGTTAAAGTCTCCCACTATTATTGTGTGGGAGTCTAAGTCTCTTTGTAAGTCATTAAGAACTTGCCCTATGTATC